>APFE030912305.1:279690-387197 GCA_000404065.3 Pinus taeda | reverse complement strand
CATTTGGTAAAGTACTTTAAGGATAGGGGAAGGTGTATGAACATCAGGATACAAGTTTTGCCGATGATTTGACCGCCCAAGAGAAATTGCCTTCAAAACCCTAGGAGTGGGAAATGACCTTGCCTAGGTGCAACTGAAGCATGGACAAGGAGTAAGATGACTCATTAGACACTAACATGAACTCTAGTGACCAAATTTTGCTTGAAGACTCACTGAAATGACAAAATTTGACCTTGACACTTCAAAATCACTTTGTAAGAGCATATTTGATCACTGGAGGAAGGCTAGAAAGGCTGACACTAACATTGGCTCCAATGGGGATGGTAGCTCTTTGGAGGTGCCAAGAACCTTAGACCTCTGGGAGAGCAGACCAGTGCTTTCAACCATTGGGCGATGGAGTCATTATTTACATATGTGACCCAAACCGGGACAACTTTATTGACTTTAAAAACTGACTGAAACTGAACTCAAACTGATTTGATCTCAACACTGAAATGACTGAAAAAATGACTTAACAATCTTCAATCAAACTAAAACAAGATGCTGCCCTTATGGCTGCTTATTTATTTACAAAAGCTACTCTAATCTGCTGTACAAACAATAGATCAGGTAATACTAAAATGCCAAATTAGCCATTCAAGTAAACCTGAGAATGATGCCGCTTGAGAATGCTTCCACGAGGACATAGATGTAATTGTTGGCAGCCCTTCATGCACGTAACAAGCCTAGTCACGGAAAAGACAACTTGATCTGTCAATCAAACTGAAAAACATGTCCATGTAAGTTGCCATTGGATCGCGGAAGCCGGACTCTGTTGGCTGTCCCAACTCTGCAATGCATACTTCCAGCTGCACATTGTCAATGTAAACCTCTATAGGCAAGTCTATGATTTCTTGTTTCGATGGAGGAAGGATTTCCAAAAACTTTTTAGGGTCTTGGAAATCATATGACTGGATCTGCTCATCTAACCATTGAATCTCCTCTTCAATTCTTTCAACAATTAGCTCGCAAAATTCAGTTTTAAAGACCTTAGAAGATTTCAACAAATGAAGCCAGGCACTGAAAACTTCTTCATCTAATTCAGTATTTGCTAACGCCTTTCTTATTCCTTCTACAGCTTCACACAGGGCAGGGTTTGCCACATACCCTTCCATTGCATGAATGAATCAACAAGCACTGGAATGTCTGGATCGAATTGGAGTCGTCGGGTGAATAGTTCAGCCTGTATATGTATCTGAGTGCTGTCCACCATCAGCATCAGATCTGCACCTTGATTGCATGTACTCGGACAAGACAATCAACAAGTCGAATTTTCTCCCCAGTATGGTCGCCAATATGTTAGCGCTTGAAATTTCACCTCAGGCTGAGAAAGGTAAACCTCAAGGCTACATCAAACCATTTAGCCTCGTAGCTAGCCCTACGGGGTAGCAGAAGGCTCTCTCTGGTATATCTCGTAAAATATCCAATATATGAGATGACCAATAAGGTAACACTGATATTAGGCTAGTAAACTGATTAGAAAGATTGATTTTGGAATTTTTGGGGTTTTTGGTGGCAAATTGAGGGGATGGCAATTTTGGGTGCGGGGATTGGACACAGTTTCTGCAGGGGGTTCTTTGGGGCAAGGTAGGAGACAGTATTGATGCCTTTGATTGAGGTGGATGATTAGGAATGACAGGTGAGGAGTTAAGGAGAGCAAACAATAACTTTGAATTCTCCTTAAACAGTAGAAAACATTGAAATTAAACAAACTTAAAAAGCAGAGCATGACAATCATGAATTCTTACTTTAACACTTTGTTTGCTTAATGTGCAGAAGGAAAAGAAAGGAAATGATTCACATAACACACTTACAGGTACATAGAGAAACACACCATCAATACATGTAACCACAAGAATCCCAAAAAGGACTGCAAAACCCTGGTCTTCCTTAGCCAAAAAATTGCAGAGATACAGTGAAATAATACAATGATAGCTTCTCCCTCAAGAGTCCAACCATGAAAATGAGTATGAAAGTACATAATATAGATGATCTAACCTCTTTCCCTGCCTCTAGGGGTCGAGCTCATCCTTCTAGGAGCTTTTTCAACCACTTCTAAACTTAGCACTAACAACTAGGCAGTCAAAACAACTTGCCTCTATAAACTAGGAAACCAATCCATTCATTAAATGTTTGCTATTTCATGCATGAATCTTCTAGAATAGGTAAATGAGTGTCATGGTAGTATGAAAATAAATTAATTACATCAAAGAGGGTGAAAAATCCCATCTCAAGTCAAAACTGGTAAAAGCTGGGCGAATTCCTGAGCTGTAGATGAATTTCCTGTGAAAACTGCCCAACATGTCGCGCGCACCTGCTTGACATGTCGCCCGCCTTTGGAGCCATGTTTGGGGCACTTGTAGTTGGCAAAATTGGGTATGCATAGGCTTGTTGGAAATTTTTGTGAGTCTACTTTCCAACCCAACTGGAATTTTTGGATTTGGAGTTCATTTACCCTGTCAAAACTCAATTCTCCCAAGACAACTTTCTGCAGTTCAAAAAGGTGGCAGAAAGTCAAATTTTGCATGTTTTTTGACTTTTTGGAGGCCCAAAACATGACAAAATCTCAAGTCCTTCCATGTGCATATGTAACTTTGCATGAAAAATCTAGAAATGCTGAGTTCTTGTCAAATGGAGGTGCCGGGATGACATGTCTCACCGGGGGTGAGACGCGTTAATGAGCAAAAACCTGTAAATTGCCAAAAAATACCAAAAATGACCCAAAATGCTCAAAATTTTTTGAAATTTGTGCTGTGGCTGAGCTATTTAGTACTATGCTCCTTCAAGGAAGCCTCGTCCAAAATACGGAGGGGATCGGGCCTTTTTCTCCTTTTTTCATATACCAGAAACATGAGACTGCCATAGGACAAGCCTGTAAATCTGTCAAAGAAGTGGGCTCCTCTCTCTTATGATGACCACCCTTTCCACCCTTATGAGGCCTCCTCTGTACCCCAATCTCTGAACTTGATGCCTGGTCATCACTCTGCTCATAGGTTTCGGTTTCTGACATTGTTTGAGGAGCAAAGTGAACAAAATGTACTGCTGTTTCTGCCTTTAAAAGCGTTGATTTCTTTGCTGTTTCAAGGGGACAAGGAACATGAGGGGAATGTTAGGGGAGGGAAATTTTTGAAAGGAAAATGGGAATACATGTATATAACAGGGAATTTAGGGAAAACATTGCAAACAAAATCATTGCATATGCATCATCAAATTCATGTGTTTACATAGGCATATGGAGAGGTAGGGTTAGGGTTTGAGTTTTAGTGTTTAGGGAGAAGGGTATGGTCTTTTACAAATTAGCAGGGGAAATTATATGGAAATACAAGGAAAGTGACAAGGGGAAAGAGGAGAATACTTACAAGGGAAAAACCATGAAACAACAATAAACCCTAGCACACTTGCACTTTGACCTTTTTAAGCACAATACACATGAATTTCCCATTTCATCTTGATGGCATTTGACACATCTTCCATGCTCATTTTTTCTTTACCAAGAAAAATCACCATGATTTAGAGGCCTACCTGAAGAAATTTAGGAGAAATAAGTTTATTTGTGGCTCACTGGAAAATTTCTGTGGAGAAATCCCCAACATGTCGCGCCAGTGTAATTTTTACACTGTTGGAGGTGCCCTGACATGTCGCGCACCTCTTGACATGTCGCGCTTTTTCAGGAGGCTTTTGGAGGCCTTCTTGGTGTCGGAATTGGGCGCATGATAGCTCGTTGGAAAGGTATTTGAGTCTAATTTCTAACCCAACTAGAATGTTTCAATTTGAAGTTGATTTGACCTATCAAAAATCAAATCTCCCAAGACTGGTCAAAAAGTGCCAAATGAGGTTGCCTCAAGGAAGAGTGTTGTTGCAGTCAACTTTTGAATGCCTTCCGCAACCCCACATTTAGCTCATGATAGCTCATTGGAAAAATATTTGTGTCTAGTTATCATTTTACCCATCAAGAAAATCATTTGGCCAACCAAGCTAGGAGAAAACTGGAGTTTCCCAAGGTTACTTTAGAGGTGTCTTTGATTCTCCTGAGGCAACGAAATTTTTGACGTTTCTCTCAAACCATCACACCTGTGCAAAAAGTGAATGAGGTTTTTCTTCCTTGGCATGTTTTGGACAAAAACCTCTCTCAGTTTACAAAAATTCATCTTTTATTTCTCTGGAACATTATTTGAGTGCGACTTGTCTCGATGTGTAAAACAAGAAATTTTGTCGAAATGGAGCGAAATGAAAGGGATAGGGGGCTTCTAAATTCTTGAGGAAATTTTTGGGAGTAGAGAGGGATGTTAGGAAGCATGGGAAAGTGTAATATCATAGATTGAGTGAGGGGAAGGGGTCCAAAAGGGCAAAACACAGACCTAACCTAGAAAATTGCCAGGTTGTAGCTAGAAATTAGGGTTTGTGGAAAAATGAGGAATTTGGAGGATCTAAGGGATGGGAAGTGTTTGATAAGGTACTTTAAGGATAGGGGAAGGTGTATGAACATCTGGATACAAGTTTTTCTGATGATTTGACCGTCCAGAGAAATTGGCTTCAAAACCCTAGGAGAGGGAAATGAACTTGCCAAGGCACAACTGAAGCATGGATAAGCTGTAAAATGACTCATTAGACACTGACATGATAATGAAAACCCTATGAATGATGATAGAATCAGCTGAATAGTGACCTGGATTGGAATTTGGGGAACTTTAGAAGGAGTTAAAGCAAACCCTAGACCTAATGCCTAGTGACCAAATTTTGCTTGAAAACTTTTTGAAATGACAAAATTTGACCTTGACACTCTGAAACCTCTTTGTAAGAGCATATTTGATCACTGGAGGAAGGCTAGAAAGACTGACACTAACAGTAGGATCATGAAGATACAACCAAACCAAGAAGACAAGAGTTTATCTTGGGAAAACCCACATGGGTGAAAAACCCAACAACCTTTTCCTTAGAAAAATTCTTTAGTTCTGTAGAGACGCACCTAGATATTATAGTCATCAACAAGGTCAAACTGACTAGCAAAGAGACTTGTTCAAGCCTATTCCAACTCCTTCCTAGTCAATTCAAACATCTGCCCAAGAGACTCAGTCTGGTCTGGTCTGCTAGGGCCGAATTTTGACCTTATTCTACACCCAAAGTCTCGGTCCTGCAACATTGTTATGCCTTAGAAGTTAAACCTTTATTTGTCTCAGAAATTCATCCTTCATCAAAGATTCGTCATTCTTCTTCATTAGAAACATGCCTCATACAATCTTCTTTTGCATCATATCCATCTTCTTCTTTGCCTCAAAAGTTTGAGTTACTTGCTTGAGAGGAGGACGAAATGACTGTATATATATCCAACTTGTGATGTTGAATGGGTGCCTCTTTCACTGGCCTTACTTGAGGAGGGCCGACTTGGCTTCTTTTGTGCCAAAAGTCTAATGTTCAAAATTCAATTTTTTATCTTTTGAAGAGGACATGAAGAACATGCCTTAAATTTTTTCTTTTGATAGTAACATGAAGAACATGCTTTATATTTATTATTACAAATAGATAAAGGGATAAAAATATTAATTATGAAGACTGACCATAGCTACAAAATTCAACACTCTCTCTTAGCTAGGGAGGTATTCATAATGACTATCTAGATGTTCTCATGTTAACAATTTTTTCTAAGAAAAGGTTATCACAATTCATTAGCATCAACATCATCTGATTACCATAATCTTGTCAACAATTGTGACAAGCAACATCATCAACATCATCCAACTAATATAATATGATTTACAATTGCGACACATGGTAAATCATCATTAGCATCAACTAGTCACCATGATTCTAGTCGACGCCTCTGACCCATGGTATACAAACTAGTCTTGGTTCACCATCATCCTGGTCAATCTCTTTGACTCGTGGTGAAACCATAGGGACACAATAAATCCCTTTGAATAATCTGGTCCCAAATCCAAAGGCCTCACTCTAGGCCATGATGCTAAAGGAGCTCACTCAACCTATCTGGAGAATAATCTGAGGTTGATGCTGAAAGACACCCACTCAAGTAAGTGATCCTAGGCCTCTAGGACCATTCTTCCTAATCTGGTCAATATAATTGACATAGGAAGAATGAATGTCCTCAGTTGGACCATTCTCCCTAATTTGTTAAAGATAATTGACACATGGAGAATGTCTGTCCCTGATGCTATTACTCTAGACCATTTTTTCATGATCCTAATCTACCTGACCCAGGGAGAATGACTGTCCTGGATGTTGTAATTTCATCACTCCTCTTGCTGAGAGAGACATGTTAAATCACTCCAAGCTTGTCCTCGAAGCATATAGACTTCATCCCAGGACAAAGGATTTGTCAATAATTTTCTTGATAGTACTGAAGCCACACTGGTTTCTTTTGTACCATGTCTCGGTACTAGATCTCACCACGCTTCGACCTGTCGTCGTGGTCATCTTCTGCACCCGATCAAGACAATCCTACAAGTATCCTATGAAGCCATACTATGTATCTACTTGCTAACCAAGATGCAATATACTTGGCTTCTGCAGTACTAAGTGAAACAAATGCCTTCTTCCTGTTCATCTAAAAAATCATCACGTCACCCAAACTGAAGCAATATCTTGATGAACTCTTTATGACTTCTGCACTCTTTACTTGATCTGAATCTGCGAATCCCCATAACTATACTTTTTGATACATATCTCAGATCATAACTGGCTGTACCATAACCAATTGTACCATATTGGTACTTCAATACATGTTGGGACTCATGCCTTGGCTCAACCATGAATTGATCTACTCCCTTTACTATATTTATCACCACAAATTCTCATCTTTCAACATGAATGGGTGCTTCCTCTCACATTTAAACCTATATCTTGTTGTGGTAATACTGGCTACTCCCTTAGCCTGATAGACCGTCATCTTGAACTCAAAGTTTAACTCCCTTTGAAGCTAAAATAAGGCTCTCTGGCTGCTTCCTCTGTTACATAAGGAATTCACATTTTCTCCCTCTGACATATGAGTCCTTTTGCTTTCACCAAAGACAAATAAAATAGGATTGACCTTGATCCATCAATCCAGAAATACCAAGCCCAACGTATTTTATTGTGATCATTAAAAGCCTTCTTCAATCATGAAACTTCTTCTCATGTACCTCAAATCCTTGAGGTAGCCCTATGTACATTTCTTCCTCGTCGATTACTCCACTGAGAAAAATGATCTTTGCATCCACCTGGTGCAATTTTCAATGATAATAGTTCTAAGTCAAACGTCGTGTCATGATCCCCTGCCTCTTTTTGGGATAACCTTGTATTCTCAAATGTTGCTTTATACTTGTCTATGTTGCAATATATATCTTGAAGATCCATTTGGAAGTCACCATTGAGTTCTCTTCGGCATAATCAATGTATTATTGATGATTGTTAATTTTTCTTAGGGATATATTGTTCTTTGCTTTAGATAATTTCATTTCATTATTTACACATTTGGACTCACCCCACAACATCATAATATTATTCAACAACATATGCAATTATATAGAAAGAACAATATCATCATTAATGCGACGTAACATAAAGGAACAATAGAAGAAAATCATTCACATAGAGACACCAGGATTGGTTGGAGACTACGGGAAAACCAAACAATTGGGGAAACCCTTTCAAATTCTTCTTCTTATTAGATTGTCATTGAATGTTTCAACGAAGAAAGAGTACAATGATCCATTTATTCATTCACAAAACTATCCAGCAAAGTCAACTAAGCAACATCTAAGAGATGAACCCAATAATGCTGATAATCAAAGCCCTGATTCAAAAGCCTATGACCAACTGTCAATATCTGCAATCAACTACCAAATTTTGTGGTCAAGGAATGGAATGAAACCCTAGCTTCCAGTGGCACAGGGAGAGTGTGTGTGTGTGGTAGAAACCCTCCAACCACATGGATAAGCATGCGTGCCTGTAGTTGCAACCAAAAATTCCTTGTGGAAACCCTGTGATTGCAAATCAAAACACTAGATCTCAAATGTGAGCTTCAAACTTTGCAATTTTAGACTTGTAAGAACCAATCTCCGTAAACCATTTCAGACCTATGCAAGCCAAACCAAAGGAATGAGAGTGATGATGATAATGTCCAAATGAGGGTCAATTGACTTGTATTTATAACCATCCAAGGGTGTCCAGATTCTTCTTTGGGTTGACATGTCCTTTTGTTCACATATGGGTTTTCATAATAGAATTATATTTTTCCTCAACCAAATTAAATTATTCTAAGGGCTAGAATGGATCTTCCTTGATGAGGAAGATTGTCGAAAGCAGGGAATTTGTCCCTAAGTTTCCAAATTAACACTCCCTCTCAGCTAGGGATAAAATATTGACTGCAACATATGTCTTATCACACATATCTCATCATCAACAAATGTCGTCTTTTCCCATCTCTTCTCATTTATGCTCATCACTCCTTTGCTCATATGTTGAATACTATCGAATCTAAAAGAAGAAGAATTTGACATCAGAGGGGAGCCCAATCTACCACTCTCTATCCATCGGGGAGCCACTTCTAGCGAGGAGCCAATTCTACGACCTAGGAAACTCTTCCAGTGGGGAGACAATGCTATGACCCAAGAAACTCTGCTAGTAGGGAGCCCAATGCTACCACCTAGGAAACCACAGACAACAAGAGGGATGCCACTTACCTTATGAGGTAAGGATCACACCTATCCTATTATCTATTGATATTCCCAACTTGACCCTCAAGAGTGAGTGGTAGAACACCTACATATCTAGCTTGAGCGGGATGCCACTTACCATAAGTGGTAAGGATCATGCCTAACTCAAGAAGCCAACACCCATTAGGTAGATGAGTGGGAAAGACAAATTCCAACTAGGGTATAATATGCTAGACCAAGATATGGGAACAACATCTTCCACCCTATGGGTGACAGATAGAGGTGATACCCTATTATCTAGAGATCCCTTAACCCCAAGAGCCATACATCAAAATTCCTCACCCTGGGAGCTCAGACAGGGGGGAAGAATTGGCTTAGTGTCCTTGATCAGCCCAGACCCTTGCACAGGAGGGTCACATGCATCAATCCATGCTGCTCACTTTGAAGATCAGAAACATATCAACGTGCTCATATGCAGTACCAGCTTAACCAATTCATTCAATTACACAACCTCATACATTACCAAGAGCAACAATCCTCCATTTTCCTATTCATGCAGGACATCAAATCAAATATTATGTTAGAACAAATATATGTCACAAAATGATACCTTATTCATCCTCCTTGTCATGGAGGTGGCAACCATAAGCCTAAGCTTGTCTCATACACCAACAACATCTCAATTTATGAATATATCTCTATCCTAGCTATATACATGATTCTATAACAATTGAATCCCACTCTTATTTTCCCAATATATCATTGTCATATCCAGAACTTTCTCAAACAGCTCTCCAAAGAGCTTACTTAACTAAACTACCTCACAATAGCCATGGTAGCAACAATGTACTCAACCTCGGTCATTCTTAAAGCTATTTAATTCTATTTCATGCTCATCCATGATATCATTACAGATCCCAAGCTAAAACAACACCCATATGTGCTCTTTCTGTTTCTAGCCCAATCATCAGTGTATCCATGCAGACTCATATCTCTGAAATTATATTTCACAATCTTTCATCTCGAACTTAGAGGTCAACTCCCTCTTATGCTCGATCATCAGAGGCTCATTGCCTACCAATAATAAATCGTCAACATATAAAATCAAAATCAAAGGAATACCTTGGACCAACTTGGAGGTTTGGATCAAAACTGCTTCTAGGCTTCACCAAGTAATGCAAACATGACAGGCTCGGGGAGCTCACTTCAAACCATACAATGATTTCTGCAAATGTAACACTTTTCTATTTTCATGTCAACAACTATCATTTACCAAGCAATACCAAACTTCATCAATTCATCCACATGATCATATACACCAAGGAAAAGTCATATTCATTGTGAGATTTCTGCAATAGCCAAAATAAAAATCAATGCATGCTAAGGAGAAATCCTTTTTTGTCATACTAGATCCAATGATCAAATCAGAACAAATCACATGCTGATATGCATATTCCGGTCCTGTGAAATCACAAGATTATCCAAGACATTCACATTCTCTATAATAAGTCAAACATTATGAAGATATTTAAAACTTCCTTTCTCATAGAACTCTCCATCATATGCTTCATATATGTAGGTATGTCGTATTCCTGGTGCACTCTTGGTCTTGTGCATAAGATTTTGGTTTTTGTGTCCTACATGCTCAACTGCACGTATAGTCCTTCTTCCGTTCGATTGGGACTGTTATAACTACACCCTTAAGCCTTTCTCCCAACAGTTGTGATGCAAGGCTACCCCCGCTTACACCCACAATTTGTATATACAATGAAAAATCATGTATGTCCCAGGAAATTAACTCTCTAAGGAGCAAGATCTTCATTTACCAAGGTTTTAGGCCCCTTCAATGGTATCATTCATTTCAATAGCCCAGTCATTCATTTACTTCTATCGGGACTCTATCCACCCTTATAAACCTTAGTTTAAAACTTACCTGCACATTAGACCTTCATAACGTTGTTATCGCATTTCTATAACCAAACCCCTCTCTAAACCTTGGTTATCATGGAGGTACCACATAAAACCTTTATCAATGCTTTTTATCTATTATAATTCCTTTATAAAAGAAACCCAATAAAACATACCTTTTTCCACTTTTATACGGTCTTTTGCACATTACCTGAGGATTACCTTTATCGCTTATCGCAATCGGGGTTTCTCAGTGGTCACACTACACACTCCTTCGCATATCTGATATGCGATAGTGTTAACCTTCCGAAACTCAAATTATTATTCCCGCAACTAGAAATCCCTCAGATCCACCTTTTCCATATGCCTTATTGCATTTTCCTCCGATCTCCGCATTACACAGAAAACACACGGAAACCTGATCAAAAGCTTAAGGCTGGAACTCAAAAAGGATTGAGTCCACCTCTATAAAATTTCGGGTCCACGCTCCGCTTCAATCTCTTCCACTGTGCTCCGCCTTCTCCGATCTCCAATCATGATTAATGCTTAAGCCGGACTTCAAAAGGATTACTCCCGCATCTATAGATCATCGGGTCCTCACATCAAAGCCTTCCTCTATACTCCGCTGTCCTTCATTATCCCCGATCTCCCATTGAACAAACTTGCGGGTGAATCCTCCACTGTTCGATCAACACATTTGATCTGATGGCTATCAATGATTTCGGATGGACAAATAGCACGGAGGAAACCAACTCGATAAAGTAGTTTTCTCTCTCCACTTTGTGCTACGTGTCGACTAAAGAGTGGGATCGAGTGACTCCCCTCTATTACCACTTGCCGTTTTTGATTCGCCGAAATACCACTTTGTTCATAAATCTTCCTTTCTTTGTCAAAGTTCACAGATGCAATGTTAATCCTGGCCGTTGATCTTAAAGATCCAACGGCTACTGTGCAACAATACTTCACTTCTCCGCTCTTCTCTTTACTTGTGTTTTAACGCCACTTCTTCAAGGTTTTCTATGTGGTTTTGGGTTTCTTCATAGGTTCTTCATCCTTCGCTGTTTCCACTGCGCACTCCTTCCTGAGCTTAACTCTACGATTATTTAATCACCGCCTTCTCCAGAGCTCCGCTGTAATCCTCCAATTGGATTCAAAGACCCAATATGATTCCTCTGAATCATTCTCTCCCTTCTGCGTGTTCTACAGAACTCTATCTGCAACCTTTGTTATAGAACCTAACAAATCACATGTAATTCAATCATTAATATTTGTTTCACACACACATATACAGTTTGGGATAAACCTCTGTATTGATAAACAAACAATTAATTATATATCGAGAATCTCTGTATCTTAGGCTTGATCTTCAATATCAATGGCCTCCTCCCCTTTTACACTCTGTCTGTAGGCTTACATTTATACTAGAAAGGTTTTGTTGAACTAATTCTAGTTCAAACCCTTAATCTACTGAATTGACTCCTAAATGTCCTCTCTAGTTCGTCGGATCATGAAACTTCCTTAAGAGTTATAATTGAATTCTAACTCTCTTGTCATTATTAACCATTCATGTTCTCCTTAATTCGAGAGCATTTACAACATCCTCACAACATCTAATTAATTCTTATCCTACTCACTCAAAATCCTAAATATTACATTAATTCATCACTTAGGAATCCAACTTCCTTAAAACACATGACCCCCTATGTCTACTAAAATACAATGATTTTCTCTTGGGTTGAATGCTCCTGCATCAGACTCCCAAAGTAGAAAATATTCATGATCTCCTGATCATGTGTTTTCATGTGTTGATAAAAACCTCCAGGGTCCCAAAATTTAGTTTGTAGCTGCCCAAATGTCTTGCACCTTTGTTGCTGCTGTATTTCTAATTTCTTCTATTTCATCTTCCTCTCCTTGTCAATTAGGTTCAAGTTCTGATTGATTATCCTTCCTGCTGCTATCATTTTCCTCCATATGGACTGCTTCATCATTAACTGCCATAACTCTTCAATCTCCATGTCTATCATATCTTTGGGCTGGTCCGTATTCTGTCATTCACTGTTACCTCTTTATCTCTGCTTTAGGTTGTTGTTGCTATCCACTAACTCTTCAAATTGCTGTTTATTTTCTTCTCTTTGAAGTTATCAGATTCTTATGTTTTCTTCTAATTTTTCTCTTGCTCCAACTTTTTCTGCCCTAGATATTATTGTTTTGCTATAGTTATTGCTCTAGGTACCATTGTAGACATTTCTTCCACCCAAACTTCCTGAATATCTTTAAGGATATCTCCATCTACAACATCTAATTTCTGCATTGAATTCTGACTTTCCAGCACTCTCTCCAGCAATTGAGAATCTATGTTCCATGGATTAAATTCTTCTATAGAATCCTCTTCTTTTCATCTTTATTTGGCTGCTCATCTGTGCCAAATTTTCTCCAGCATCTGTAACTAAAACTGCATTCACAAAACATTTGTTAAAATAAAAAGCATAAGGCTTCAGTGCCTTATTTTCCTTTGGCAACAATTCAGATTGCTACTCTGTTTCTTTCTCCTCTGTCAGCACATCAGTATGTTGTTTTGAATTCTCAAAAGAATTCATGAGACTGTCAACTAGTCTCTCCTCCACATCATCTTCTTCAATGATATCTCTATGCTTTAGTTCACAGTAGTGAACTTCTTCTTCCTTAACCTGTTGTTGGTTAATTCTTCTTTGAAATTGTTTGATTTTTACTGCTTCCCTTTCATCATTACCCTCTTGTTCTTTAAGAACCTCCATATCATCTTCAAACAATCTCTGTCCTTCCCCAATGACATTCATTGGATCATTTCTTTGGGACAACATTTCTTTAGTCTTCATTGGAATAAGACTGCCATCTTTCTCCTCTATGATAGTTCTAACTTTCTGCTGTTTACTCTCAGGTGACTCTTCTATCTCCTTTTGGTTCTGAGATCTTGCCATCTCAGTCTTGATCTGAATAGATTTCAGGTTCTGCTCCTTCTCTTTAACAAACTCTAAAGTTTGTTCATCCTCCTGTGATGTACCTGGAATCATCCACAAATTATTAATTTTAAAATCATAAGACCTGGCGGTCTTACTCAACTCTTCAGTCACCACATTTCCTTGCTGCTCTGAGTCTTCTACGTGATTAAGCTCCTCAGGCTCAACTTCATTTCCTTCCTTCACAAGGAATGGTTATTGTCTTGTAAGAGCTCCAATTATTAATTTGTCAATGAGTTCTTTCTATTGTAATAACTCAATACTTTCCTCCTTTGAGAGGTCTTCTTCATCATACTCTACTATAGAGTAACTTTTATCCCCTAAAACACATTTCTCCTCATACTTTAGTTCAAGAGCTCTATTCAGATTCACTTTAGAGTATTCATCTTCTGTAAGATACTCCATGCTTTCGACAGCTTCACAAGACTGTCTATCCTCTTCTATGCATCCTGCAACCACACCAAAACTATTAGGTTAAAAAACACAAGGCTTGGTGGCCTTATACATCAGCTCTTCATCTTCAGTCAAAATCTCCTCATGTTGTTTTGAACTATCCCAATAGTCCATGAGATATTCACTTGATCTCCATTCTTTAGCTTCAGTGTAGTCTTCACTTTCTCCCAGAATTTCTCCCTGTTCTGGTTCACAAATGGACTCTTCCATTTCCAATTCAACTTCCTTGAGTTTTTCCCTCAGCCACTTTACTTGCTTTTGCTGTAGCCTTCTCTAAATCTCATGCCACTCCACTGGCTTCTTCCTTAATACCCAACCTTGTCTCTGGTTTTCTTCTAGTCACATTGTTAACACATCAAGTTCTTTTCTTATCTCAGCCAACTCCTTGTCAATCTCTTCTTGACTTAGTCTCTTGCCATCTGCTTTGGCATTCTTCTTCTCATATCTTCTGCTGTGAATTCTCTTTGAACTTCTTTTATGACTATCAATAGTCATCTTCTTCTCCTCTTTCTTCATGAGCTCCTCAATCATCTAGATAAGCCTCTACAAAAGCTAGTCCTCCTAGCTGCAATCTTACCTCACTAAGCTCTCTTCACTCAGTCTTTTGGTAAGCACGAGTCCTCTGTCTGGAACCTCCTCTTGAGCAACACCTTTGCTCCTTCTAAGCTTTTGCAATCTTTCACTCTCTCTTGAGAACACTTCAGCTTTCCTCTCTCTATCCAACCTCTTGTTGGATTCTTCAGGGTCATTGCCACTTCTCCTTCAGAGTGTTTTCCTTACTCTGCCTTTAAGAACACATCTGGTTCTCCTCTCGCAGCTTCTCTTGCTGTCCTTTGCTGAGATTCTTTATTTTCAACCACAATCTTCAATTTCAATTTGAAACAAAACACACTATCTTACCTCCAAGACCTATGTATGATCTTATTCTCCCATTCTTCTGCACTTTGAATGGATTGTCCTCTGTTTGTTCTCCAAGTCCTCTTTCCTTCAGAACTTGTACAAAGAAATCTTGTTCTCACTTTTCTTCAAGGAATCCTTTGTTCCTATCTACTCCAAGCCTCTGCTGGAACTGCTACAATCTCCCAGGAACTTCAGAAGTTCCCCTTACAATCTTCTGCTGTAGTCCCTACCCTTCATTCACTTAACTTATGCACATTATCTTCTTCTGTGTGCAAACTCATTTTCATAGGAAATCTTTCCCTACTCTGATTACAATTCTGCTCTGATACCACTAATTACACAGGGCTACCCCCGCTTACACCCATAATCTGCATACATAATGCAAAATCCTGTCTGTCCCAGGAAATTAACTCTCTAAGGAGCAAGAACTTCATTTACCAAGGTTTTAGGCCCCTTCAACAACATCATTCATTTCAATAGCCTAGTCATTCATTTACTTCTATCGGGACTCTATCCACCCTTATAAACCTTAGTTTAAACCTTACTTGCACATTAGACCTTCATAACGTTGTTATCGCATTTGTATAACCAAACCACTCTTTAAACCTTGGTTATCGTGGAGGTACCACATAAAACCTTTATCGGCGCTTTTTCTCTATCGCAATTCCTTTATAAAAGAAACCCAATAAAACATATCGTTTCCACTTTTATACAGTCCTTTGCACATTACCTGAGGATTACCTTTATCGCTTATCATAATTGGGATTTCTCATCGGTCACACTACACACTCCTTCACATCTCCGATATGCGATAGTATTAACCTTCCGAAACTCAAATTATTAGTCCCGCAACTAGAAATCCCTCGGATCTGCCTTTTCCATATGCCTTATCGCATTTTCCTCCGATCTCCGCATTACACAGAAAACACACAAAAACCCTCTCAAAAGCTTAAGGCCAGAACTAAAAAAGGATTGAGTCTGCCTCTATAAAATTTCAGGTCCGCGCTCCGCTTCAATCTCTTCCACTGCGCTCCTCCTTCTCCGATATCCGATCATGCTTAATGCTTAAGCCGAACTTCAAAAGGGTTACTTCCGCATCTATAGATCGTCGGGTCCACACATCAAAGCCTTCCTCTATACTCCACTATCCTTTGTTATCCCCGATCTCCGATCGAACAAACTTGCGCATGAATCCTCCACCGTTCGATCAACACATTTGATCCGATGGCTATCAGTGATTTCGGGTGGACAAATAGCACGGAGGAAACCTACCCAATAAAGCAATTTTCTCTCTCCCCTTTGTGCTATGTGTCAACCAAAGAGTGGAATCGGGTGACTCCCCTCTATTACCACTTACCACTTTTGCTTTTCCAAGATACCACTTTGTGCATAAATCCGCCTTTCTTTGTCAAAGTGCGCTAATGCGATGTTAATCCTGGTCATTGATCTTAAAGATCCAACGGATACTGTGCAACAATACTTTACTTCTCTACTCTTCTCTTTACTAGTTTTTTAATGCCACTTCTTCAAGGTTTTATCTGTGGTTTCGGGTTTCTTCATAGGTTCTTCATCCTTCGTTGTTTCCACTACACACTCCTTCCTGAGCTTAACTCTACGATTATTTAATCACTGTCTTCTCCAGAGCTCCACTCCAATCCTCCAATTGGATTGAAAGACCCAATATGATTCCTCTGAATCATTCTCTCCCTTCTGCGTGTTATACAGAACTCTGTTTGCAACCTCTGTTATAGAACCTAAGAACTCACACGTAATTCAATCATTAATATTTGTTTCACACACACATATACAGTTTGGGATAAACCTCTGTATTGATAAATAAATAATTAATTATATATCGAGACTCTCTGTCTCATAGGCCTGATCTTCAATATCAATGGCCTCCTCCCCTTTCACACTCTGCCCGTAGGCTTACATTTATACCAGAAAGGTTTTGTTGAACTAATTCTAGTTCAAACCCTTAATCTACTAAACTGACTCCTAAATGTCCTCTCTAGTTCCTCGAATCATGAAACTGCCTTAAGAGTTATAATTGACTTCTAACTCTCTTGTCATTATTAACCATTAATGTTCTCCTTAATTCAAGAGCATTTACAACATCCTCACCACATCTAATTAATTCTTATCCTACTCACTCAAAAGCCTAAATACTACTTTAATTCATCACTTAGGAATACAACTTCCTTAAAACACATGACCCCCCATATCTACTAAAATACAATGGTTTTCTCTTGGGTTGAATGCTCCTGCATCAAGTTGGGGCTTGGACTAGGAGAAATATTCTTTGTTCAAATTAGAACTTGCCAATTTTTTTTCACAACATCAGATGTTTATTCATGACCATAATCCTTCCTTCAACAATCAAGTGTCTTCTTCTCAAATAATACAGGTGTTAAAATATCATTAAGAGTTTCTCCCTCTGAATGAGATGCCTCTTCAATCATCATCATTCACGACATCAACTTGTCTATCATAATATTGTCATGCTAAAACAAAACTGTTAGATCACAAACTATATTAGGTTCTTAGAATTATATCATAACAAGTCATCATCAATTGCTTCATCATCACATATGAAAATGTCATCAAACATTCATCAAGGGTTATTTTCATATAAATGTATCTTCATACTTCAAGGATCATAATCACAACATCAATTCAGGGCATCCAGTTTTACCACCTCTTAGATTTACTATGCTTAACAAAACCTTACCAAGATCAACAATAGTATCAATCTTATTGTCACACTTTCATCATGCTTATCATAAGCATTAACAATAGTATCAAGTTACCATATATCAAAATAAATGTATCTAGCCTTCTTTATGAGATCAAGAAATCCATCATGTCTAAAATGTAAGATGCTTGCCAAATATCAAGAGCACCAATATATCACATGTACCAAAAATCAAACTTACTCACATATGCATGCATGAGGATGATATTGTTGTCATACTTCAAGGATTACCTTGCCATCCAATATTGCAACTACAAAAATGTACTATACATATCTTGTAATATTCAAGTACCTTTGCAACTTGTAACACTTATTTGTCATTGGCAGTTGTAGCACTTTTTCAACTTTCCACCAACTTTTCTCTTCCTGCACTAGCTTTTTTTTCCTGCAACTTAGATGATCCTCAAGAAGGATTTTCTTATCACATCTCATCTAGAGGTTAGAAGAATCCACATACTCAAATATGCAAGAAGAAATAATTAAATCAACAATCCATAACAAGAATATAATCATAAAAAAGTAACATAAATCTAAAGGTACTTATCTTTAATGAGAGGTGTTCATCTTCCTCTTTAACTAGCCTTGCCTTCAATAATTTCATCGACTTCATCAACAATCAGGCATAATTGAGACTAGCCCAACTAGGGTTACACTAAATCTAACACAAGTACTAGAACAAATTCTCACTGATCATGCTAGGGTTTGAAAACTACAAAAACTAAATCCATTATCTTATCTTAGGGTTTCTTCCAAACCCTAACCTCATGTCATCCATCAAACCCTAATAACTAAGTTGCCTAGGGTTTCCTTAAAACCTAGCATTATTTTGGTCTCCTCCATCTTCTCTTCCTTCCATTAATGTTGTCTTCGCAAGGGAGATCTCCAATGACTTCTTTAGTCCAACTCTAATACCACGTTAATTTTTCAAAGGGCTATATTGTTCTTTGTTTTAGATAATTGCATTTTATTATTTACACATTTGGATTCACCCCACGACATCATAACATACATATGAAATTATATAGAAAGAACAATATCATCATCAATTCAGTGGAACATAAAGGAACAATAGAAGAAAAACATTTACATATAGAGACACCAGGATTGGTCAGAGACCAGGGAAAAACCCCAGAAGGGGTAAAACCCTTTCAAATTATTCTTCTTATTATATATTCATTGAATGTTTCAACAAAGAGAGAGTACAGTGATCCATTTCTCCATTCACAAAACTATCCAACAAAGTCAACTAAACAATATCCAAGAGATGAACCCAATAATGCGAATAATTAAAGCCCTGATTACTGTTAATATCTGTGGTCAAATACCGAAGTTTTCAATTGATGGAATGAAACCATAGATTCCATTCACACAAAGAGAGTGTATGTGTGTTGAAAATGCAACAAGATGATGGAGCTTAGTGAAAACAAGTCGCCTTCACTAAGTGGTCCCACAGGCTATTTTTGGCGCAAAGTCTATTTTTAGAGTATGTCTATTTTTAGACATATGGATCATGGTCTATGAGTTGCAGGATGCTATTTGTGGATGATTGGTCATGTTGGTAAAAATAGATGGACTTCTATTTTTAAACATATGAGCGAAGTCTATTTTTTGACTGCCAGTCTAAATATAGAACAGTCGAATATTATTAGCTCTTAATAATATTTGGACTATAAACATTATCTTATTCTCTTGGAGCACTTTAGTTCGAGCTACAAATGTGGCACATGCAACTTCCAAAGGGAAATACATGTTTATTATGGGTTACTTGAGCTATTGCACGGAGGACTTCAGTGATTGAGTTTTGTGGAGTTGGATCAGGAGTTGATGGAATTGTGTTCAGTTTGACTTAGTTGAACTAGTTGTGTTTAGTCTAACTGACAAATAGAATAATGATGAGTGGTGTGAATTAATTATTAATTAATTCACTAATTATTAACTCATAAATCAACTAAATAATACATCAGTGAACTCAGTGCATGGATAGTTTAGTGGAGACAAGTGTTAGAGGTGAGTGAAAGGGCAAGACAACTGTCAGTTGTGACTATAGTTGTGCATGTGATTTGCACAATCAATGGATTGAGTATTACCAATGAGGATTGCGTGGTATAACCAAAGGGAATACAAATTTGGATCATTCATTCAATCTATTCTCATGCAGGATTGCGCAGTGGAGGCAGGCAAGCAGTGGAGGAGATTTGAGCCAGCGATTGATTCAGATCTGAGCTAGTTCGTGTGTAACAAGTGGAGATAGTATTGAGTACTTGTTAGGAGTATTGTACTATGTATTGTTACATGTTCTCAATCAATATAATATACATATAGTTTGGGGTTTTTAGCAAGATGCTTTCCCCAGTGATATACTGTGTTGATATGTGTGATTGATGCTTCTATGTTCGCATGTGAATGTTTCTTAATACTACTAAATTGATGATCAATGGTAGATGAGATTATGTATTATGCATGTATTCCGGAATAGTGTATAATGAGGATAATCTCGGTTGAATAAGTGTCATATTATTCATGAAATTTCTACACAATCCTTAGTGAGGAAATGCGATGGAAAAGCTCCGCTAAGACATCAGGTAACGCTTTGATTGCAGAGACTAGGGGAAGAAAAATGGAAAGAGGAAAGAGCCCTAGATATCATAGTAAGTCAAGAAAAGGAAGATCCAAGTCTAGATCGGGGATAGTGGGCTTGAAATGCAGGAAGAAAGGACACTTGAAGAAAGATTGTAAGTCTCGAAAGGGAAAAGAAGGAGACGCACAATAAGAAAATAATCATGAAGCGAATGTAACAGGTGATGTGTTGCAAGATGCTTTGATTATTTCTTTAGAAAATATTATTGATGCCTGGGTGGTAGATTCAGGTGCCTCATTTCATGCCACACCTGATAGGAAACATTTTCATGATTATGTTCTAGGATATTTTGGACAGGTTCAATTGGGTGATGATAAACCCTGTAAAATCATTGGAATGGGTACAGTTTTCATAAAATAACAAAATGAAAATCAATGGCTATTGAAAGAGTTAATACATGTTCCATATTTGAAGAAAAATCTAATATCAACAAGGTAGTTGGGAGGTGAAGGCTATGTGACTACTTTTACAAATAAAACCTAGAAGGTCACTAAAGGATCCCTAGTAATAGCAAAGGGAGAAAAGGTTGGTATATTGTATTTATGCAATGATATTTCTAATTTTGTTAATGCTTTAACCTCTATAGGAAAATATACGATGTTGTGGCATCATTGGCTCGGGCACATGAGTGAGAAGGGGATGCAGATTTTTCACTCAAGAAATTTGTTGCCAGGTTTGAAGCATGTTGATTTAAAATTCTGTGAGAATTGTGTTTATGGAACATAGAAGAGAGTCAGATTCCTCATAGTTAGGAAAGAAAATAAAAGCGAGAAATTAGAGCTTGTGCATACAGATATATGGGGACCTGTTCAAGTATCATCTCTTGGTGGCTCTCGTTATTATGTTACTTTTATTGATGATGCAACCAGAAAAAGCTGGATTTATTGTATTCGAAATAAATCTGATGTATCTGATACTTTCAAGAAATGGAAATCTTTGGTTGAAAATGAGATAGGAAAAAGGTTGAAGTGTCTCAGATCAGACAATGGAGGTGAATATTGCAGCAAAGAGTTTGATAGGTACTATTCAGATAATGGAATTCACATAGAGAAGATAGTTCCAGGAACACCACAAGAAAACGGTGTCTCAGAAAGGATGAACAGGACAATCATGGAGCATGCAAGGTGCATGAGATTTCATGTAGGATTTCCTTTACAATTTTGACCAGATATTGTAGAGACTGTTGTTTATCTAATAAACAAAAGGCCTTCAAGTTCCTTGGATGGTGGTATTCCAGAGGAGGCATGGATAGGTAAAAAGGTAAACTACTCTTTTTAAAGACTTGGTTGTGAAGCCTTTGTCCACATTAATAATAAAGAAAATAGAACAAAGCTTGAGGAAAAATCAAAGAAATGTACCTTTATTGGATATGGTGTTAATGATTTCGGCTATCGCTTTTATGATTATGAAAAACACAAAATCATTAGGAGCAACGATGTCATATTCAATGAAAAGGTTTTGTATAAGGATCAACTGCAAGAAAAGAAACAGGAAAGAGAAAACAGAGAATACACAGTGCTTGATGAGATCACAGAAAAAGTGATGGTTCCTGAAAATCATAATGATCAACATCCAAAACAACAACCACAATAGCAACAAGGACCTCAAACACCTGAAAGTGGTGTTAGAAGATCTACCAAGATAAGTAGACCCCCTGAACAATACTCTCCTTCATTATATTATGCATTGTTGACTGATTCTGGTGAACCATAATGTTATGAAGAAGCAGTACAAGTAGAAACCAGGAAGAAGTGGGAGCAAGCCATGAAAGAAAATATGGACTCCTTAGCACATAACCAGACTTGGGAATTAGTCAGGTTTCCTGCAGGTAAAACAACATTGCAGAATAAATGGGTTTACAAGTTAAAGGAAGAAGATGGAGGTAGGAAAAGGTATAAAGCTAGACTTGTGGTGAAAGGGTTTGCACAGAAAAAGGGTATAGACTTTGATGAGCTATTTTCTCCTGTTGTTAAAATGACTTCAATTAGAACTATTCTAAGTCTAGTTGCAACTGAAGATTTGCATCTTGAGCAGTAAGATGTAAAGACAACCTTTCTCCATGGGGATTTGTAGGAAGAGATATATATGCAACAACCACAAGGATATGAGGTAAAATGGACGAAGAAACTAGTGTGTAGGTTGAAGAATAACTTGTATGGCTTAAAACAGGCTCCAAGGCAGTGGTATCTAAAATTTGGTAGGTTTATGTCTGAACAAGGTTATACTAGATGTCACTCTGATCATTGTGTTTATCTCAAAAGACAAAATGATGGCAGCTATATGTGTTGAAAATAGCAACAAGAAATGATAAATATAGAAGTGTTATTTTTAGCACTACTATAAATAGCATTTCGGGATCCCTTCCTATTTCCGTTAAGTCCCTGAACTGAAATAGTGAAATAAAATTCGAATTTGATATTTTGTAAATTAATTAATTAATTCATCTTGAATTAATTAGTTAAGGAATAATAAACATGAAGTCAATGTGAGGACATGCAACTGTTATTCCTTTGATTAGGGGATTTATCCATTAGTTAAAGAGATAAGAGTGAGTTGTAATTAGTTAGCTCAGTTAACTGAGTTAAGTCCAGTTAGATTATTTCTTACAGCTTGTAGAATTAATTGTGAGTTCAGTTAGTTAATGCTTGCATGCATGTAACTACTGCACTTCAGATAACTAAATATTATCTCATAAATAACTCATGCATGTCAGTTATGTCAAAGACCCAGTTGAGATCAGATGGAGGGACAGTGTACTATCAATTGCAAGAGTATTCTATTATGAATATTCCTTGCATGCAGAAGGAATTTATTCCTTGGAGATTGCGCAATTACTTCTTCTAGTTTAGTGAGTGTGATGAGGCCAATTCACACATGTGACCTCACTGGACCCCAAGAAAAATTGCGTAAGGAAATAAGAGGCTTAGACGACTGTGGATTGACATATGAGTTGTCTGTTCAGTCTATGAGCTGAATTCTTTGATTGTACTGAGAGCTGGATTCTTTGATTGTACTAAGATCTGGATAGTTTCCTCAGCTAAGGCTTTTGTGTAATCTGAGATATTTCCACTTGTATGATAATACAAAGAGTGGGGTTTTAGGATGTTGCTTTCCCTAGATTATATCATCTGTGTTATGTGTGATTTCTTCGTCAGATATATCTATTCTTGTTTGATACAGTTAGCTTCCTATACCAATAGGTTTCATGTTTCATGATTGACTGGGGAAGTGCCAAATATGTTCATCCTATTTATGCTGCAAAGGTTCCATATGTTGATGAATTTTCACTATGTATAGGTGGTCAACTCTTGCCACAATTGATGATTAGCCAGACAGCTTAATCCTGGCTAGATCATGTTTGAATTTCACTTGTCTTAGATTAGAGAATAAAGGTCTGCACAAACAGTTTAAGCTTGGTAGACAAGTAGTTAGGCAGAGAAGCAAAGGGTCTCAATAACTTAATTTGAGCCCTGGAAGAAATGAAGGTAGACTTAGATAGGAGGGCAGCTAAAAGAAAAGAGAAGAATCAAGGTTTGCTAGTTCAAGTGCACCCAATGAAAATGAAGAGAAAATGTTAGGTATACTAGGTTGGGTAAGCAGTTTTGATGGTATAGGAGCATGGTTTGTGAGCAATTTTCTCCTTTGGAACAAGTTTCTATCTCATAAAATCATAAGGTGCCATGGCAAGGTGGCTACAAAACAAATGGAGCATGACTAATTCCCCTCCCACTTTTCCCAAGAAACACTTACTAACATTCCCCCCAAAGGGCAATGAGATCTACTCAATACCTTTAGTCCACTTCATCCCATGGAAAAACTAAGTGAAAAGATCTTTTACCTAGGCAAAACAAGCCACATTTCTTGTGTAAAAAGTCTTTATCCCATCTTACCAAAGTTTCCTAAACTTCACCACTTGTCATCCTTTCATTCCCCCTTGGCCTAAGTTTTCACTCTATAAAACTTAGCCTAAACCATACAAACCCATCCCCCACAATCATATTAACCTACTAACCTTATTATATAGCTCCTATGAACATTCCCCTCCCTTACTATGTATAAAAACACAAAAAACCCCAAAAAATAAACACCCCGACCCTTGGCTAACTATAGCCATATTTTAAATTTTTTCTTTAGGGAGTTATTGGTCCACCAAGGGGCAATAACAACCCTCCACGTGCCCATCGAGACTTGTTTGGCCTCTGGCTAAGTAAATAGCCAAAAACCCACATTTTTCCCAAAAACCCCACTTTTCCAAAGTCTGAAAATGCACCAAAAAACATTACAAATCACAAAAATTTAAGCGGGTCCGCCGCTGCTAACTGACCGCCACCTTCATCGCCCGCCAACCGTCCGATCGACGCTCCCAGATCCGACGGTAGTCGGCGATTTCGGAAGCCCCAACTTGCCGAACGATAGCGTCCGGGGGATGGGCGATATTTCCGTCGTACCGAGGACGCGTGTCAAGCACCCGGTGTGTTCAGAGTCCCCTCCCTCGAAACTACTTTCCCCCAAAAGCGGTGTGATAATACCACTTACCACCCGCCCCCTCCCTGCTGATGTCATGCCCATGTCACCTGATGACGTCACCCGCCATGTCACCCACCACGTCATATGCCACGTCACCTACCATGTCAGCATCCGTAGCCCGTTAAACAACAAAAATGACATCATGCTAACGTCATCCCAAAAAAGCGCCCCTAACCCGCCAAAGTCAAATTTTTGGGTAAAAAGGGTGAAATTATTTGTTTTTACCCATTCTCTATTTGTTTCCTGTACGCACCTGTGCATGAAAAATTACGTGCAAAACACTATTTTCGACCGTTCAAGTCTGCCAACCAACAAGTTTATTACAAAGCTCGGCCCCTTGACCCACCTGGCCGCCTGCAAGTCGCCCATTTCACCAAGAAAATAGGTGTCTTTCAAAAAGCCACAACAAACCGGGGAGAGCTCATCAACTGCCACAACTGCACAACAGGTTTCCCAGGAAAGGACTACACCAATAACAGGGACAACAAAGGGCAAGGAGTTGGTAGTGGCAGAACAAGAAACCATGGAAGAACAACCTACTACCTCAAAGGAACATAGTCAAGGGCAAGTCCCTTCACTACAAACACAAGCACCAGAGGTACCAGCACTACAGACTCCTCTTCCTGAGGAGAGAAGTAAGAAAAGGGACCGAGAAGAGATCACACCTGCAATTGGGTCAACAGGGAAGCAAGAGGCCAAGAGGCAAAGGGTAGATCCTCCTAAAGAGGACACTGTGGAAGACATCACTGAAAGCCCAAGAGGAGAGAGAGCCATCAGCCAACAGACTTCTGCTAGCTCTCACAGACAAGGAGGAAGGCAGCATGGAATGGAAGTCTCCTCCTCAAGGTCACAAGCCAAGAAACCATCAGACATCAAACAGTCATTCATAGAGATTAAGGCTCAAAATGAGTCATTAAGAATTCAGTTGTATGACCAGTTTATTAAGATGACACCCTCCAAACATCATAGACTAATGGCACCGTATGACATCAAGGAGGAAAAAATGATTTTAAGTCATTTAAAGCCCAAGGTTTAGCAGCCACAGTGTGCAGCTGACTACATAAGGACCAATCTAGAGGTCCTTGCCAAGGACATTCACCCAACGGATCAAATCGAATTGCACAAACAAAGAGGTGAAATGGTCTATGCCACACTGGAAGATAAGGAAATGCTAGCCCATCAATTAAAAGAGTCATTGAGTAATACATCTGCTCAATTGGATTTAGAGAAGATCTCTTCTCTAGCCAAAGACAACCGAATAAAGACTCTGGAAGAAATAATTGTTGAGTTGGGACATGATCCCAAGGATGCCAAGGGCATCAAAGCATTGATCAAAAAGAAGGAGGAAGATATTGTTTCCCTTAGAAAGCAATTGAAGCTGCCTGTCACCATGCATCCCCAAACAACAGAACTAGCACAAGAAGAAGCAGAAGAGGATGTCATGGATTTATTGATGAGAATGAACCAAAGGCTGATGCAGACAGAGCAAGAGTTGGAGAAAGCATTGCAAACTAAGCAGGGAGAGTCGACCTCCCAGCTACCCGAAATAGCTCCAACAATTGTCTCTGCTCCCCCCACAAACACAACAGCAATCCCTCCCACTGAGCCACCATCGACAACAGGTACAGCAACCACAGATGCTATAGCAGCAACAACAATAGAGCCTGAGACCAACATGAGGATGGAGGAAATGATGAAGGCAGTGAAAGAGCTAGAAGCTCAAATGTCATAGCTCAAAGAGATAAAAGAAAGACTAGCCAAGCTAGAAGTGAGCTATGACAAATCAAAAATAACAGTGGCAGAGAAGACCAGAGAGGTAAAAGCCCTGGAAAACAAGGTGAAATCAATGGAAAAGGATCTCACCTTGCATAAACCTCTGGCAGATATTAAAATGATTTTGTGGACCAAGATTGGCCAGTCCATTACTGACCAATGGAGATCAATTCAGACAATGTATGAACAAATTGAATTAATAGAAAGGGCACAAGAGCAAATACAAAGGGCATGGGCATCACTAGGAAATATGCCTAAGCAGGCCAATGAGGTCATCCATTTTTTGAACACCAATGCTAAGTAATAATTAGCAGCTTTAGAGATCAATGACAGGACAGGCACCATTTTGACAATAAAGAAGGTGCTAACAATGAGAACTCTTATACAATCTCTGGAAAGAAAGTGTCAAGAGATGCAGATGGATATTAATGCCTTCACAGAGAAATTCACCAACTTGCAGCAAAAGGGTCTACCGAGTTTAGTAACAAGCAATCAAAAACTGTTATCACATCAACAGTATGCTCATCGGGTGAACATGTATGTAACAAATCAGATCACTGCATCATCCAGCAGCTCAGAAAACACAGGACCTCCTTCCAAACAAAGATTGTATGACAAATTGGAGAATTTGTTTTTTATAGAACATGAAATAAATCATCTTTTTGAAGTCAAGCCTAATTTTTACAGGTACACTGACGCTGATGAAATACTGGTAAAGATACAAAGACATCAGTTTCCCACAAAACACTGGTGGCAGAGTATCCTGGAAGTTTTTCCTAGGTAAATTTGAATCTTTTTACCTATATACACCTGGTCAAAAGGCTAGACACGTGACAGATATGAGCTCAAGTCAAGATCAAGACACATTAAAGATGAATCAAGAGCAGGTAAGCATATTAGGATAGCAATGCAGGAAAGCAAAACAAGGACATAACTACCAGCCGAATTCTTGGGTGAAAAGTCTAAAATATCTTGTCAGTTAAAGCAGCCAGCACAGCCACAATAACTCCTACCTTCATATCTGCATTTATTTCTCTGACAAAGTAGCTAAAGGAAGTTATTGTTCCTTATCTTATCCTCAAGATATTTTTTAAACTCTCTTTTTGTATAAATACCCCCCCAAAGAATGTATTCGGGGTTGGTGATTCTCCTATTGAACTGCACTGTAACTCGGATGTTTATTAATACAAAGGGCGTTGAAATGTATTGTTGTTGGACCTTCTGAATGTGGATGTGATGATTCTGGACTCTGCTACAGAATTCCTGTGTCTTTCTTTGGCTCAATAAGTTATTCTAACCGTGTTTTTTGTTTTCTGTGTTTGCAAATCTCATATATGTTTCATGATCTTAACAACAGGGAAAAAGAATAGCCCAGAACTTATTTAAATACACTCTGTGTTCAATTCCTACTGTTATTTATGTTTTCTTCACAATTAACATAAATAGAAATTCTTAAATGCTTTTGTTTCTACTAATTCCCTTGTTCTGAACATTGTCAAGGAATTCTTCACTGCTCCTTGACAAGGTTCAAGCACCTTCCCTCTGCCACCATGATAAAGGATTCTTGACTGCCCTTTATCCCCTGGCCTACATTCCATCAATCACTAGCTTTCAATATTGTTCCAAACTGATTATCTTGCTCTGTAGTATTGCCTATCATCATAGAAACACACTCAGCAGTCCATCTTCATAGACTCCGTTGCCCAATGGAATTAACTCTATCAGACCTGCATCCTACCTCTATTTGAAATCACCATCCAAACCCATTTAAAACAAACCCATCTAAAACAAACCTTTGCTCATCATAACTAGCCTAAAACTTCAAATAAACAAAGTTAAACCATATAGAGAGAGCCCTCTCTAGATGCAATTTGGCTAGAAATTGCATCTAAAAGATTGGTTAGTGGTTACCTTGGCCGTATTCCCTTTTCTCACAAGTTTTAGGGAACAACCTGAGTGATAACATCATTGGCGACTCCATTGGGGAATGAATGAATGTCTGTTACTACTGTCTAAATCTCTAAAGCTACTTTAGTCCTACTCCAGTTTAGCTTTAGATTCTAAACTGCTGTCTCAAAGATTTGTTTGGCCATCCTTGTTTCAAACCTCCCTGAAGGAAAGCCCCAATCCTCCTACATTTTACTAGCTTCCTTCAAGATATTGTCAAAACTTGTATCCTACAAATATTCCCAGAAAATACCAAAACATACTTAGAAGCTAGCTCCAAAGAAGAAAACTCGATACACAAGGTCAAACCTAGACCCAAATCCTCCAGCTATTTTTGACAATCCAAATCTGATTGCTAAGAGCCTCAAGAAACCAGAAAATCAAGAGAGTTCTGCTGATTCAAACCTTGAACCATCCCAGCAGAAACCCATTCAAATTAAACCTACTGCAGCAAATTCTCAAACCCTTCTTCCTATTTCTATAGCTTCTTCCAGTTCACCTTTATTACTCCAAACTCTCTTTTCCACCCCTCCATCCATAGCACTTATCTCATCCCCTACCCCTGTGCTTCCAGTTGTCCCACTTTTCCCTGATAATATGGCAAATAGATATGCTCCCCTGCAATTACCTGCCAATCCAAGGGCTATGTAATAGGATTACCAGGGCAAAATTACCTACTTTGATGGTACACACACTTACACTGCTCAAAAACACACCAAGAGAATGACAGATTATTTTGAAAACTATGAGATTGATGATAATGATGTTAGGATGAAAATTTTTGTCCAGAGCTTAACTGGTGATGTAAGGGCATGGTTTAGGTCACTCCCTGCAAACACAATAGCTAATCTAGATGCCCTTTATCAAACTTTCCTAAACAGATGGGAGAAGAAAAAGGACCCTTTACACATCTTAACTGAATATGAGAATTTGAAAAGAGGCCCACAAGAGAGTGTGCAAGACTATTGTGCCAGATTCAACAATACATACCTTTCTATTCCAATAAATCTTAGACCACCACTAGACTTAGCATTAATCAAGTTCCTTGATGGTTTTGACTCAGACATGGCTTACCAGTTCAAGGAGAGAGCTCCTCCTAGCCTTGAAGATATGCAGAGTATAGCTGTGAGTGTTGAAGCTAATTTAATTTCCAAACGAAATCGAGCTAGTACTGAAAGAAGAACAACCTTCAAAGAGGAACCCTATGCCTTTGAACATAAACTTGATGCAATTATCAAAGGCATGGACAGGTTGGGAGACAGAGTGGAAACTATTGAGAGAAAATCTTCATGGGAAAACCAACCAAACAACAATTCTAGAAATCCAAACTTTAGAAAAAATCAAAACCCCAATATAGGAAAAGGTGGTCCAGACCAAAACATAAGGCCTCCCTTCCAAGAAAACTATGCAGAAGCCTCCACATCCAGTGAACCAACAGAGGACCCCCACATTAACCTAATGGGCCTTAATAGTGGCCAACCAATTTTCCTAACTCAAGAAGACCAAGAGGCTCATACTCTTAGTTAGTGTCAAATAAAATCAGGGGAATCCTTTGATTTTAAGCAAGGGTATGAAACAGTTGTGTATGAAGTCCACAAGCAATACAATCTGAGAAGTAGGAGGATAGACATCCCTGATGATCCCAAGCAAAAGACAATCAAGCAACCTACCAAAACTAAACTCAAGGACTCTCATGTACCAATCATCCCTAAATCCACTTTCAATCCAAATAGTCCTACAGTTGAAGATGTTTCAGACAAAGATAGAGAAAAATAGCACCCTACATTTTTCTCTCCACTCAGAGAAGTGGTAGAAGAACCTTTGGAAGATGGTGAGCAAGAAACTCTGGTTCATCATGACATTCTAGTAAAAGAAGCAGTTGTTGAAAACTCACTTGAACAGCACAACCTTGTTTCCCAAAATGTCAAAACACAAATAGAAAAACCCTTTAATATGGAGGCTGAAATAAGTAAGTTAAAAGTGTCCATCCCATTATCTGAATTGGCTAGGCATGAAGTTTTTAGGGAACAAATCAGCAGATCATTACAAATTTCAGAAAACAAAGATTCAGTAAACATCCTTGATGATCAACCAAAACTTATATTTGGCCCTGAAGCAAATGGTAAAACAGTAGATGGAGGTGTCCCTCCCTTTTATGTGAGTTTAAACATCCATGACAAGGTGCTTCACAATGAAATGTTTGATTCAGGAGCTTCACATAATCTGATGCCCAAATCTGTCATGGATAAGTTGGACCTAAATATCACAAGGCCATACAAAGACTTGTTTTCCTTTGATTACAGCCAGGTCCGGTGTCTAGGCTTAATCAAGGATTTGTGTGTGTCATTAGTCCAATATCGAGCCAAGACAATTCTCATGGATGTGGTGGTAGCTGATATTCCACCCAAGTATGGAATGTTGTTATCTAGATCCTGGGGTGCCAAGATACAAGGATGTTTGCAACTAGACATGTCTTATGCCACTATCTCAGCCTTCGGCCAGCCTAAAAGGCTATACCGAGAAACTTTGATGAAGTATGTGGTAATTAGTCAAGAAAGACCCCAAAACTTTCCCATTTATTCTATACATTCAGACATGGACTCTTTTATCTTATACAACATTGAGATTCAAACCCAAACTGATGTAAAAATGATGACTTTAAGTCAGGATGAATTCCTAGACAAAGAATCCACAATTCAAATTCAAGAAATCTTGTAAAACAATAAATTAACAGTCACACATAAAGAATCCTATGAGACTGTAAATCCAACTATCCCAGCTGAGCAAATGGAAAAAGCTCCTAATACCAGTTCAAATCAAGAAAATCTATGGTATCTACAGTTTGATGGATCTGTTAATAAGCTAGGAGCAGGGGCAGGGGTTTGGATACATAATGTGAAGGATGACCACGCTGAGGTACATGCATTCAGATTAAATTTCAGGTGCACTAACAACATGGCCGAGTATGAAGCCCTCCTTTTAGGACTCAAAGTGATAAAAAACCTAGGTGTAGCTTGAATATCAATTTTGGGAGACTCTGACCTCATCATTCAACAAATAAAGGGTAGCTTCACTACAAATGATCTTAGGCTGAGGTCATATAGAGCTGCTACAATGGAAATTCTCAACACCTTTCTTGAGTCCCAACTGACCAAGATTCCAAGGAATCAAAATCTGCATGCCCATAGTCTAGCAATTTTTGCGAGCACTTGCAAATTGCCATTCAAGCCTAATCATCTATTCACTGCTGAAATAAAACATAGACCCGCAGTGCTAGATAATGTCAAAAACTGGTAGGTGTTTTAAAATGATACACAAATCAACAATTTCCTGACTTTGAAAGAAGATTTCACAAGCACAAAAATGGATACCAACACTGTAGAGGAAAGCAACCAAATGGACAAAGTTGAAACACATATCTCTGCTAAAACAACAAACCAACTGCTACATCCCACCAAGTTCACTAAAACAGATTTATAGCAACTTCATGAAAAAGAAGGTGAGGATGCAATTGCAGTAGAATGTGAAGTCATTGAACTGAAGGATAATTTTCTATCTATAGGCCTCACTCCTTTAGAAGACATTTTTGACTCAAATGACATCTCTAGGAAACCTAAAATGCAGCCATTAAACTCAAAAATTGAGGACTGTAATCTAGGAACTGCAGAAAATCCCAAAATGATAAAATTGTCCAAAGCTCTACCTCCTGACCAAAAACTCAAGAATATCGAACTATTCAAAGAATTTCAAGATGTCTTTGCATGGAGTTATGAGGACCTAAAGTCTTATGATACTGCAGTAATCCAACACACAATACCTCTCAAAGAAAACCAAAAACCTTTCAAACAGAAACTTAGGAGGGTCAACCCTGTCCTGCGCCCTTCGATTGAGAAAGAAGTTAAGAGAATGTATGAAGCTAGAATTATAGCTCCAATCAGATTCTCAGAATGGGTTTCAAACTTAGTGCCCACTAGAAAGAAGACAGGGGAGATAAGGTTATGTGTTGACTTGAGAAATTTGAACAAAGTCTCTTTAAAGGACAATTACCCTTTACCCAAAATGGATCATATTCTGCAAAGGGCAGTGGGTGCTTCAAGGATATCACTGTTAGATGGATTCTCAGGCTTCAATCAAATCCTAATGCACCCTGATGACCAAGACAAAACGACTTTCACAACCCCTTGGGGAACATTCAAATATGTGAAAATGCCTTTTGGACTCAAGAATGCAAGAGCAACTTTTCAAAGAGCCACGGGTATTTCTTTTGCTAAAGAAATCCATGACTTTTTAGTCATTTACCTACATGACCTTACAAATTTCTCCAAATCAGATCAAGATCATCTAAGGCAAGTATTCTTAATTTGCAGGAAATATGGTATATCATTAAATCCAAAGAAATCATTATTTGGCCTAGAAGAAGGAAAATTATTGGGCCATATCATCTCCAAAGAAGGCATTAGAATTGATCTAGACAGAATACAAGCCATCTTACAAGTCCCTCACCCCAGAAACATTAAAAAACTACAATCCTTTTTGGGAAAGATCAACTTTCTTAGAAGGTTTATACCAAATCTGGCTGAACTAATAAGATTGCTGAATAACATGCTCAAAAAAGACTCCAAAGTTAAGTGGACAATAGAAGCTAAGAAAGCCTTTGAAGAAATCAAAAAAGCTTTGACTCAAACACCAGTCCTCACAAGCCCCAATTTTGACAAGGACTTTATCTATTATCATTTGCATCAGAACACACAATTGCTGTTGTCTTGCTCCAAAAAGATGACCAGGGATGTGAAAAACCAATAGCCTTCTTCAGCAAAGCCCTTAGAGATGCTCCACTTAAATATCAAATCATGGAGAAACAAGCATATGCCCTTGTAAAGGCCATCAAGGACTTCAGAGTTTACATCTTGTACTCTCATGTGATCGCTTATGTGCCCAACACTATTGTTAAAGACATCCTGACCCAAGAAGGCATTGAAGGCAAAAGGGGAAAATGGATAGCTACCATACTAAAATATGACATTGAAATTAAACCAAAATGACTGATAAAAGGACAAGGACTAGCTAAACTCATGACTGAAACTAACTTTCAAGCCCTTGACATAAATCAACTGGATAATGAGCAGGAGATGGCGACTCCACAGATCAATCAATCCTTTTTAAAATCACCCTCGTATGCCGACATATCTTTTGTATTATCAAACCTGCAAGCTCCTCCAGGATTATCCAGAACTAAGAAAAGATTTTTGAAAATGAAAGCTTCCAAGTTCTGCATTTTAGATCATGTTCTCTTTTGGAAAAACCGTGAAGGTGTTTTATTAAATTGTCTAATCAAAGAAGAAACTGACAAAGTACTTAAATAATTTCATGCAGGGGATTGTGGTGGACATTTGTATTGGAAATCAACTTTTGATAAAATCCTAAGGGTTGGATTTTATTGGCCCACCCTATTTGCTGATGTAAAAAAATATGTAACTTCTTGCCACAAATGCCAAATCTTTGAAGGCAAGAAAAAGTTGTTGCCTCTTCCCTTCATCCTCTGGCCAGCACAAGTGGATTTTGACTGCTACAGACTATTTTACCAAGTGGATAGAGGCCATCCCTTGTAGGCAAGCTAATGACTCAGTAATCATTCAATTCCTTGAAACCAACATCTTGTCTAGGTTTGGCTGCCCGGAGAAAATTATTACAGACAATGTTGCTGCCTTTAAGTCTAAGAAAATGATTAATTTCTGTCATAAATACCACATTACCTTGGGACATTCCACAGCCTATAACCCTCAAGGTAATGGCCTAGCTGAATCCTTCAACAAGAGCTTGATCAACATCATTAAGAAAGTCTTGGAGGAGAACAAAAAAAACTGGCATAAAACGCTTGTGAATGCCCTTTGGGAAGACAGATTGACCACCAAGAGATCTATTGGGACCAGTCCCTATCAATTGGTTTATGGAATGGAGGCAGTATTTACTTCTTCATTGGGATTCCCAGTGATAAAGCTGCCACAAGAGATACAAGCAGAACCTAATGATATTTAGAAAAGGATCAATCAAATTATTCACTTGTAGCAAACAAGAGAAGAGGTCTATCACAGAGCCCAAGCTCTACAAGAAAAGCTTAAAAAGATATTTGATAAAAGAACCAAGGCAGAGGATTTCTTCATTAGGGATAAATTTTTAAAATAGGATTCCAGAAGAGAAGATAGGGAAAAACATGGAAAATTTGATTTCTTATGGAGAGGACCATTTATCATTCAGACTGTACAAGGCAACAACACGTACTTTTTGAGAAGGCTTGATGGTACAGAGGCAGATGAGGGACCAGTCAATGGCAGAATGCTGAAGCATTACTTTGAACCACCTTGTTAAAAATACCAGCACTTTAAATTTGTACATAGTAGTGGTTACTTTCTACAATTTATTACAGCAATAGGATAAGGAATAATTTACAACAAATTTTGATGAGAAGGCAAGGAATTGTGTCACCATTGGGTGCTGCATTTTAAATCTATCAGAAGAAGCTAAAGAAACAGACTTGGGAAGTTGTGAGAATGGCGAGAAATAATCAAACAGAGTACCCAAAATAGGGCTGCAATTTTTAGACTGAGTTCATGTGAAATACAGGCATTGCAGAGGAGCCATTTTGTGAACAACAAAGGAGAAATTTCAGAATACTGCAAAGAACTAAATATAAGGCCATCTGACCTGCTGTTCTTGAATTTTCACCAGGAAAAGCCATCCCCAATTGGAGCCACTGCTAGCTTCCTATACCAATAGATTTCATTTTTCATGATTGACTGGAGAAGTGCCAAATATGTTCATCCTTTTTCATGCTCAAAGGTTACATATTTTGAAGAAATTCACTATGTATAGGTGGTTGACTCTTGTCACAATTGATGAATAGGTAGATAGTCTAATCCTTGCTAGATCATGTTTGAATTTACTTGTCTTACACTAGAGAATAAAAGTCTGCACAAACAGTTTAATCTTGGCAGACAAGTAGTTAGGCAGAGAAGCAAAGGGTCCCAACAGCTTAATCTGAGCCCTGGAAGAAATAAGAGTAGACTTAGATAGAAGGGCAACTAAAAGAAAAAAGAAGAATCAGGGGTTGCTAGTTCAAGTGCACCCAATGAAAATGAAGAGAAGATGTTAGCTATACTAGGTTGGGTAGGCAGTTTTGATGGTATAGAAGCATGGTTTGTGGGCAATTTTCTCCTTGGGAACAAGTTGCCATCTCATAATATAATAAGGAACCATGGCAAGGTAGCTACAATACAAATGGAGCATGACTAATTTCCCTCCCCATTTTCCCAAGAAACACTTACTAACATCCCCCCCAAGGGCAATGATATCTACTCATTACCTTTAGACCACTTCATCCCATGGAAATGCTAATTGAAAATGTGTTTTCACCTAGGCAAAGCAAGCCACATTTCTTGTGTAAAAAGTCTTCATTCCATTTTGCCAAAGTTTCCTAAACTTCACCACTTATCATCCTTTCATTCCCCCCCTGGCCTAAGTTTTCACTCTATAAAACTTAGCCTAAACCATACAAACCCATCCCCCATAATCATATTAACCTACTAACCTTATTATAAAGCTCCTATGTACATTCCCCTCCCTTACTATGTATAAAAACACAAAAACCCCTAAAAAAATCTAATACCCCTACCCTTGGCTAAATATAGCCATATTTTAACATTTTCCTAGGGAGTTATTGGTCCACCAAGGGCCAATAACAACCTTCCACGTGCCCATCGAGACTTATTTGTCCTCTGGCTAAATAAAATAGCCGAAACCCACATTTTTCCCCCAAAAAACCCACTTTTCCAAAGTCTGAAATACAACAGAAAACCTTACAAATCATAAAAAATAAAAGTGGGTCTCCCGCCGCTGACCTTCCGCCACCTCCATCGCCCGCCAACCGTCCGATCGAAGCTCCCAAATCTGACGGTGGTCGGCGATTTTGGAAGCCCCAACCTGCCGAGTGATAGCGTCTCGGGGATGGGCGATATTTCCGCTGTACCGAGGACGCGCGTCAAGCACCCGGTGCATTCAGAGCCCCCTCCCCTGAAACCACTTCTCCCCAAAAGTGGTGCGGGGAATACCACTTACCACCCGCCTGCCTCCCTGCTGACGTCATACCCACGTCACCTGACGATGTCACCCGCCATGTCACCCGCCACGTCATATGCCACATCACCTACCATGTGAGCATCCATGCCCCGCTACACGACAAAATGACGTCATGCTGACGTCATCCAAAAAAAGTGCCCCTAACCCGCCAAAGTCAAATTTTCAGGTAAAAAGGGTGAAAACGTTTGTTTTTACCACTTACCTTAGTTTTCTCCAAGCAACCTATGCATGCAAAATTACGTGCAAAACACTATTTTCAACCGTTCAAGTCCGCCAACCAGTAAGTTTATTACATAGCTCAGCCCCTCAGCTCACCTGGTCACCTGCAAATTGGCCATTCTATCGAGAAAACAGGTATTTACGACAATTTTCCCCTGACCCTATTTTTCATTGCTTTTCTCTGTAAAATTGGCCACAAAACCCATAAATTTGAAAAGAAGAACATTGTGTTGCTGCCCAAAAATCCCCCATAAGCCTCTGAGCTGCCAAATTCACCATAAATCCACATAGTGAGGTAAAATTGAGCTTGTTCGGCCCTGTAAACTCTCCAAGAAACTCCCAAAGCTGTCTTTTGCCCACAATTGTAGCCCATTGTGCCAAAAAATCCCATAGCTCATGTTTCTCAAGCTGACAGCAATCCACAGAGCTAAATTGAAGCCAACAAACCACTTCCAATAGTGAAAAACCTAGAGAAATCCACAGAGCCATCGTTCTGCCCATTTTGCCTACACAGAGTCAAAAGTTCCAATTTTAAAAGCAATAGAGCTTAGCCATGGAAGGTCCAGTGGCTTTGAACATCAATTTCCTTAATGCGCCCCACAAGGAGTTGGAACATTTGCCCTTGGCTGATAGAGACAATCTAATCCAAGACCTAGTAGGCTACCAAAACCATCTTCAAGCATTCTGTGAGCTCAGAAATAGTTACTTAAATCAAGATGATGTTTATGGCATTTGGGAATCAAATCTACCCAGATACTACCTCCCCTCTGTGAATATATTCCCTGAGATCATTCACCTCTGTTGTGAGAACTATGAGCCAACAAACAGGGCAGTTAAGAGTCCATCTGGGAATACTCTTTTTTATATCACTGCTGACTCTATAAATCAGATGTTGAACTTCAAACCAACCCACCTCTAGTTTCCTCTTCCCATGAAGTACTTGCTGGATGAAGGTCCCAAACTCTCCAGCTCAGAGATAACCAAAATTGCCAAAGTGTTGATGAGAGAAGATAGCAAGCCTAAGGAGCCACCTCCTTTTCACTATGCCTGTTTCACTGAAATAGGTAGATTAGTGATTGATATGATATCTTTTGTGTTGGGGTTCAAAACAAGTTATCATATTGACGAAACCATACTGGTTATGATGTCTATTTTTTCCCCAGGGCAGCCCCCTGTTATGAAACACAACTATGCCAAGTTTATTGCCAACAAGATACATGACCAATTGTTGAGGCTAGATAGGGAGGGAATCTTCAAATATTCTTCCTATATCTATCATCTATTCTTATATTACCAGCTAGATATCTTCCAATTCCCCATTAGAAAAGTGGACCATAAAGGGGAAAGGAGGTCTGTGATTTTTTGGACCCCAATCTTTCATATGTTCGCAGCTCTCCCTACTCTTATTGTGAGTTTGTTGATTTATTTGTATACCCAATCTCTTCTCTCTTGATGAAAACTCCTCCTCCTAGACTAACACATGATATGCAAAAAATACTACAGCTCTCCAAAAACTATAAAATAGGTGACTGGTACTTTTACCAGAATCACACTATTCTAAGGATATATGGTTGTGAGCTATGCCCCTACAGGCTACCCAAATATGTGCCAATGAGACTGTTTGCCCTGTTATATTTCAGGAAATTCATCAATTCATATCTAAGTCACTTCCATAGCACAAAGAAAAAGGCTCGATTGAAACTCAAAGACCAATTAGGCCCCTTTGTTATGAACAAGAAAGAGGGATGGAAGGATGCTGATGAACTATTGGGTCAAACATTCAGACTCAAGAGAAGCTTTTGGTGGGTACCCTATGACCCATATGGCTTTATCAATGGAAGAAGGGTAAAATACAGGCTGGCACCCTATGAAAACTGTAGCATCCATGACATAGAAAAGTATGCCAACCAAGATGAGTGGTTGGAGGGCACACTTGTTGAAGAGTTAACTGAGGAAGAAAAAATGGAACAAACCATGAAAGATTTGGAAAAAACTCTTGACTTGGATTCTTTTGGGTAGGTGTCTTTCAAAAGGCCACAACAAATCGGGGAAAGCTCATCAACTGCCACAACTGCACAATAGGTTGCCCAGGAAAGGACTACACCAACAACAGGGATAGCAAAGGGCAAGGAGTTGATAGTTGCAGAACAAGAAACCATGGAGGAACAACCTACTACCTCAAAGCAACACAGTCAAGGGCAAGCCCCTTCACTACAGACACAAGCACCAGAGGTACCAGCACTACAGACTCCTCTTCCTAAGGAGAGAAGTAAGAAAAGGGACCGAGAAGAGACCACACCTGCAAGTGGGTCAATAGGGCAGCAGGAGGCCAAGAGGCAAAGGGTAGATCCTCCTGAAGAGGACACTGTGGAAGACATAACCGAAAGCACAAGAGGAGAGAGGGCCATCAGCCAACAGACTTCTGCTAGCTCTCACAGACAAGAAGGAGGGAGGCAGCATGGAATGGAAGTCTCCTCCTCAAGGTCACAAGCCAAGAAACCATCAGAGATCAAACAGTCATTCATGGAAATTAAGGCTCAAAATGAGTCATTAAGAATTCAGTTGTATGATCAATTTCTTAAGATGACACCCTCCAAACAGCATAGACTAATGGAAGCCTATGACATCAAGGAGGAGAAAATGATTTTAAGTCATTTCAAGCCCAAGGTTCAGCAGCCACAGTCTGCAGCTGATTACATAAGGACCAATCTAGAGGTCCTTGCCAAAGACATACACCCAATGGACCATATAGAATTGCACAAACAAACAGGTGAAATGGTCTATGCTACACTAGTAGACAAGGCAATGCTGGCCCACCAATTAAAAGAGTCATTGAGTAATACATCTGCTCAATTGGATTTGGAGAAGATCCCTTCTCTAGCCAAAGACAACTGAATAAATACTCTGGAAGAAATAATTGTTGAGTTGGGACATGATCCCAAGGATGCCAAAGGCATCAAAGCATTGATCAAAAAGAAGGAGGAAGATATTGCTGCCCCTAGAAAGCAATTGAAGCTACCTATCACCATTCATCACCAAACAACAGAACTAGCACAAGAAAAAGCAGAAGAGGATGTCATGGATATATTGATGAGAATGAACCAAAGGCTAATGCAGACAGAGCAAGAGTTGGAGAAATCATTGCAAACTAAGCAGGGAGATTCGACCTCCTAGCCACCCAAAATAGCTCCAACAATTGTCTCTGCTCCCCCCACAGACACAGCAGCAAACCCTCCCATTGAGCTAGCACCAACAACAGCTACAACAACTACAGATGCTACATCAGCAGCAACAATAGAGCCTGAGACCAGCATGAGGATGGAAGAAATGATGAAGGCAGTGAAAGAGTTGGAAGCTCAAATGTCAGAGCTTAGAGAGACAAAAGAAAGACTAGCCAAGCTAGAAGTGAGCTATGACAAATAAAAAATAACAGTGGCAGAGAAGACCAGAGAGGTGAAAGCCCTGGAAAACAAGGTGAAATCATTGGAAAAGGATCTCACCGTGCATAAACCTCTGACATATATTAAAATGATTTTGTGGACCAAGATTGGCCAGTCCATTACTGACCAATGGCGATCAATTCAGACAATTTATGAACAAATCGAGTTAATAGAAAGGTCACAAGAGCGAATGCAAAGGGCCAGGGCATCATTAGGAAATATGCCTGAGCAGACCAATAGGCTCATCCATTTTTTGAATACCAATACAGGAACAATTATCAGATTTGGAGATCACTGACAAGACAGGCACCATTTTGACAATAAAGAAGGTGCTAACAATGAGAAATTTTATACAGACTTTGGAAAGAAAGTGTCAAGAGATGCAGATGGATATTAATGCCTTCACAGAGAAATTTACAAACTTGCAGCAGAAGGGTCTACCCAGTTTAGTAACACGTAACCAAAAACTATTATCACATCAACAGTATGCTCATTGGGTGAACATGTATGTAACAAATCAGATCACTGCATCATCCATCAGCTCAGAAGACACAGGACCTCCTTCCGGACAGAGCTTGTATGACAAATTGGAGAATTTGTTTTTTATAGAACATGAAATAAATCATCTTTTTGAAGTCAATCCTAACTTTTACAGGTATACTGACGTTGATGAAATACTTGTAAAAATACAAAGACATCAGTTGCCTATAGAACAGTGGTGGCAAAGTATGCTGGAAGTTTTGCCTAAGTAAATTTGGATCTTTTTGCCTATGTACACTTAGTCAAAGAGTAAGACACGTGGAATATATGAAGGAAGGAGCTCAAGCGAGGATCAGGACACATTAAAGATGAATCAAGAGCAGGTGAACAGATCAGGACAACAATGCAGGAAAGAAAATCAAGGACATAACTACCAGCCGAATTCCTGGGTGAAAAGTCTAAAATATCTTGTCAGTTAAAGCAGCTAGCACAACCACAATAACTCCTACCTTTATTTCTACATTTATTTCTATGACAGAGTAGATGAAGGAAGTTATTGCTCCTTATCTTATCCTCAAGATATTTTTTAAACTCTCTTTTTGTATAAATACCCCCCCAAAGAATGTATTCGGGGTTGGTGATTCTCCTATTGGACTGCGCTGTAACTCTGATATTTGTTAATACAAAGGATGTTGAGATGCATTGCTGCTGGACCTTCTGAATGTGGATGTGATGATTCTGGACTTTGCTACAGAATTCATGTGTCTTTCTTTGGCTCAATAAGTTATTATAACTGTGTTTTTTGTGTTTTCTGTGTTTGCAAATCTCATATATGTTTCATAATCTTAACAACAGGGAAAAAGAATATCCCAAAACTTGTTTAAATACACTCTGTGTTCAATTCCTGTTGTTATTTATGTTTTCTTCACAATTAGTATAAATAGAAATTCTTAAATGCTTTTGTTTCTACTAATTCCTTCATTTTGAACATTGTCAAGGAATTCTTCACTGCTCCTTGAAAATATTCAAGCACCTTCCCTCTACCACCATAATAAAGGATTCTTGACTGCACTTTGTCCCTTGGCTTACATCCCATTAATCAGTAGCTTTTAATATTGTTCCAAAACTGATTATCTTGCTCTGTAGTATTGCCCATCATCAAATAAACACACTCAGTAGTCCATATTCATAGACTCCATTACCCAATGGAATTAACTCTTTCAGACTTGCATCCTACCTCTGCTTGAAATCACCATCCAAACCCATTTAAAACAGACCTCTGCACATCATAACTAGCATAAAAACTTCAAATAAACAAAGTTAAATTATATAGAGAGCCCTCTCTGGATGCAGTTTGGCTAGAAATTGCATCTAAAAGATTTTTTAGTGGTTACCTCAGCCGTATTCCCTTTTCTCACAAGTTTTGGGGAACAACCTGAGTGTTAACACTAGGAAGATGATATTGATTTGGAATTTCTTGATGGAATATTTGAGTATCTTCTTCACATATCTGAATGCCACTCAGCACACTTTAGTGATGGAGCCGTGCAATCATAGGCAGGCACAGTTGCTATCACAAGTGACTATCCACCTTCACCTCATCAACCAGCTCCACCACAGTGGAGTGATGTGGGAGATCATGCACATGCCTTGGTTGAATTGTCACATCCTCCCACCCCACCTGGTCTTGAGATTTGCATAGATTGTCTTGCAAGCATGTTGGTTGTCTCATGGACTTTTCCCCTTGATCTCCATCCTTGCATTCTATTGATCCTCTAGATTTTACTATCTTGTGTTCTCACATTCTGGACTCCTCACCTATTGTGAACAATGATCAATCTGTTGATAGAGTTGGTGTTATGCAACTAACCCATGCTATCATTCATGATGAGTGTGTGTAGGAATGTAACGAAGAGCTTGCGGTGAAGGATGACTCCCTTATAGCTGCACCTCATCCACTTCATCTTGACATCCCTTGTGATTCTACCACTGCTGGTTTCTCTTGCGAAAAATCATTTCTAGATGCTTCTACTTCCAATCATTCACAAGACATGTTGGATGTCATTTTGTCATTACAATGTAGAGAGCACACATCTTCCTTGGAACCTATGCCCAATATGTCATCTATCTTTCTTGAAAACACAAAGGGTGAACATCTTTGCTTCTCATCTACCCATCTACTTGATTCATCAAATCATGAGGATGTCGAGAGACATCTCAAATTTTCTAATCTTGGTTGTCATGATCTATTCACTTCCTCATCCGATCACGATGTTGATTCAACCATTGTCAATCTATCCAAGACACTGGTCTATGATGATCTATCTGTCCATGAGGTTGAAACCCCCAAGACTAAGGCACTTTAGCTAGAGCTGATGGTTATGTCAAGCCCTCGTTGTCCTGAGGTTGGTTTCACTTCCAGTCAGGAAATTGTTGAAACACTCAAGACTCCTCATCACTCTCTCCTTTGCATTGAATATCAACCAAACACACAGATTTCACTTCCTCCACTCGAACTACATGATCCCATTGCTCATGCATTGGAGGAATCTTACACAGCAAGCACTCATGCACAACATAAGTGGTCTGCCTTTCTCATGTTTTCTTACATGTCACAGTCAAGAGAATGCATACACTCAACATCTACATGTAGTGTAGCACAACATCATGGTAGCACCACATAGTGCATGTCATACTCATCAACCCATCTTTGTTTTGTGGTCACTTGTAATGTGAGAGTGTGTTTGTCTTCACTATTATATCTTTCTTGTTTGCTAGTTCACACAGTTGTCTTGTTTGCAAACCATGCCTTCACCAACATGGGTCAACCAATGCGTTGGTGGATGAATTAGAAGTATCACTTCATGTGAGATGACCCATGCACTATTAGCTTAGGAGTAGGAGTAGTGTTTTCTTATGAGTTGTTTGTTTGCATGCTTGTTTTCTTACTTGTTTGGTTTGTTTGTTTGTTTGCTTTCTTGTTTGCTTGCTTGCTTTTCTTTCACTGTCACTTCTACTATTGCTTTGATTTGTTTCTTGTTAGTTCACTTGTTTCATTTGTAGGTTAGTTTCACATGAAACCATGTATGACTCTTGAAATGAACTAGGAGAAGTACAAGAGGGCTTGTACAACTATCACTACTTGGTTATCCGTCATCTTTCCTCTATATGAAGAACTTGTTACTTTTAGTCCATGATACGTAGAAGGAAAATAAATATTGTTCGAAGTGAACCTTGGTGAAAACACAATACTTGCATGCTAACTAGTGTCACTTACTCTAGTTGGTCATTTTTGGGTTAACCCTTGTCAGCCAGTTAAGTAGAGTAAGGTGAGGGGGGAAACCCTAATAAGAATGTTAGAGGTATAATAAAATACTTCTCTACTGGAACAACCTCTTCTGCTCTCAATAAGTTGGGATCCCACTTCTGCCTCTAAATTGAATAAGTGCTATGCATTGTTACAAAAATGAAAAAAAGTGAAAAAAGTGAAAAAAGTTTGGAAAAATGAAAATGAATAAGGCAAAACAAGAGAAAGGCTTCCTATGCAGAGAGGTGATGCAAGTAACTTCGGCAGGGTACTGACTAGGCTCACTGGTAACAGAGCCATGCTTGTGTTCCTATGTGACTCTGTCGGGGTATTGTTGAGGTTTGTTGGTAGCAGAGCAACACCATAGATGAAACTAGGACCCTAATTACTATACTGCTTATGCACCTATATACCCCTCAACCTGAATTGAGACAATTGTGTTGCCTTGGCTTGAAATGTGTGTTAATCAACCAAGAGTTTGGTAGATTCTACATCTTAGAATCAAGCTAGTGTGAAACCAAGAGGAGATGAGAACTAAACAATACTTTCGCAAGTATTAGACTTGATTTTCACAAGCAAGGTCCATTCAGAGAGTTGGAGTTCTACCATTATGTCGCCAAGTGTTGTAGCGGTTACAAGAACCCTCCAAAATTTTTCCTTAGCTTCATTTTAGAGCCTCCATTCCAGCCATCATAGCAGCTTGCCTCACTTCATCAAGTTCACAAGCTTCAATCTTTTTCTTGCACAAAGGCAACATGTCAATCACAGCCTGATCCACTCCCCTCACAGGTTGATCACTTGGACTTGGTCTAGATGCAGGCTGAGAAACCTTGCCAAGAAAATTGCGCACTTATCGAGGGAAACCAACTGTCCCTCCATAAATTGCACAATCCTGTGGAAACTTGTTGGGCACAAAGATTGTGCAATTCTGTTAGTCAACACTCCCAGCATGAATCATGCAATTTTCCCCAACAAGGTTGCTTAGCCCAAAATTTGTGCAAATCTGGGTAGTAGTCAGCTGCTCTTCCCAGGATTTGTGCAAATCTGGGTAGTAGTGAGCTGCTCTACCCATAAATTGCGGAAATCTCCTAGGCAAGTAGCCCAGCTCCCAGCCAGAAATACGCATTTTTCTCCAGAAATCAAGAAGTCTCTTGCATGTGTATATGATTTGATTGGTTCCCTATGGGATTAAGAAAAACTAACTTTCATGCATGTGATGTTTCTCCCAAGGTAGCATGCAAAGGCATCCCATGTTTTAGGGATCTATGTTTGGCAGTTGTAGGTTACATGCAATGATCATTTCAAAAACCTCCCACCAAGTGTCGCTTTCCCTAGATTTGTGGCATGCCCATCACAACCTTGATGTTATCAAAACTCATCAATAAAATGCTACAAAGCTTATTCCTCACATCAACCTTGCAGATCTGACATCCCACATCACATCTAAGAGCAGTCGGCACATTCAACTCAGCTCTTCTAGAGTAAGCCCGCTTCCCATGCCTTGTGTTGCATTTCTGTCACTTTTTGTGTTTTCGCTCGTATGAATATTGTTTCTTGATTTGTTTGAGTGCCTATTATCATTTACATGTACATTAGATTGTCCTAGCACTATTTCAGTTTTCTTCAACATCTCACTCCTATCGCATGCATGAAACTATTTTTCGCGAACGCTCATCGATTCGGTGACTCGCCTCACCCACATGCATGTTGTTCCATTTTCTAAATCTGTCATTCACCATTTTCATGCATGATAATTCACTTATTCTTACACTAAGTATCACCATGAATTCGCACTCTAATTCACTTTCAGTTGCCCATCGGTGAGTCTAGCCAGCCTTGGCCCAGACTCAGCCTCACCAAGAGCCTCACGAAGACAACATTGTGCAATCCTGAGAGGGAAGGCTTTGCCTTCCTCTCCAGAAATGTGCATTTGTGCCTAGCAGTTGTTCCTTAGGCTTGGTTTGTGCAATCCTGAGGGACAACGATTACTAGCTAAGAAAATTGCGTAATGCAGTCACTGAGCCTGTAGCCATTACTAGCTGAGATTGTACATTGCACAATCCCAACAGTCAGTAGTGAGACTAGACTGTGCATTGCATAGTTCTAGCAGTCAGTTAGTCTCCCAGCAGCTGAGCCTATGCCTTGTGCAGTCTTGGAAGTCAGTCTTCCGACCCCCTGTTCGAAATTGCACAACCTTCATGATCGGTCACACAAGTATGTTGCAAGTCAATTCTCAAGTTCATTTTGGTTTTCAACTGACAGATTCCTTGCCATGAGCTTTTCCATGTCTCTAGGTATTGCAGGTGTTCATCTGCCTTTCATTAGTGTAGGTACAATGGCTTCCAAGAAAGAAGATTCGAAGACACCGTCCAAAGCGCACCTGGAGATGTAGTGGATCAAGTGTCTATGAGCTTACCTACTCATGAAGACATCAAGTTGTTCGTGGACAAGGACATCAAAATATGAAAATAGCAGTAGCACAATGAGTAGCATCATGAATAGTAGCTGATGACAGCATAATGAATGCAGTGAACACAGTGAATGCAAGAGGAAGGTTGTTGATAGCACAGAGGTGGGACAAAGTTGCAAGATCAAGTAGATCCACTGATAATGAAAGCGATTTTGGAGACTCAGGTTATCAGGTGACGGTGAGACATGAAGGTCACACAAAGACAGAGAATGGAACAAAGAAGGAGTTGCATGTGATGAAGTAGCAACTCAGGAAGAACATGAAGCTGAAAGGACACACTAATTAGTTGTAGCAGGAATAGGAACAACAGTAGGTGCATCGTGCACTCACGGATGAAACTGCACCCGTACAAGTTAAAGATCCATCCTAATAGCTAACACAGAGTAGACATGGTGAGAAGTGTTGGTGATCGCATGCAAGGGATTTAGTAGCATGCATGTCATTATGCACTCGCATGCAACCCAACCCATTCAACACACTCACCAGGGAGAAGACAAGAAGAAAGTCCAACTAAAGTTTAACATGTACTTCAGCAAGCTGGTGTGCATGGCCACCAGCACATACTTGAAGATCAACATAGACATTATGCATCAGTGTGTTTTTGGTTCAATCGCACCCAAGAAGACCATGCACATGTTAGGAGACGAGTTGGATGAAGGGGCCGAACCAATGCATCGGTTACAACGGAGACAACAATTTGCTTTAGCAAGATGTCACCATGAGGTGCATGCACACCATCACAAATGACCAAGCTTGGCATTTTCTCACCACCTTCACCATCATGAGCATGTCAAAAAGTTTGTCTCATCACAATGGACTGAGTGTTAGTGATATCTTTCATGGATTTCTCAATCCATGTTGTCTCATATGAGTACATGTGCATTGTAATGTTGATTCATGTCAAGTGTAAGTCAAGTGTCAATAGTAGGATGTAACACTCGTAGAGTAGGTGAAGATTCATGAGGGTAGTTTAACTATCACAAAGGGGAATGTCAAGGGTCAACCCACCCTTTTCTATAAATAGTCCCTCATAACTCATTGTATAGGCTTTTGGTCATCCAAGATTCTAATAAGACTGTCTTGGAAAGAGCTTGGATAGTATTGTAACGCTCCTTGGCTTCTCCACTGCACAAAGTTATTTCATCTATTTGGAGGAGAAGGCGGATGTGGCTGTAATGTTCCACTATTAGGGCTAGCAAGTTTACATGGATGTATTGTATGATTGGAATTTACACTTCTTTATATAATAAGAGCCAACACGTTTTCACACATGTATTGTATCTATTGTAAGACTAATATTTAACACTTGTAATGCATGTTGCTTTAACCTGTGTTCTACATATGAACCGATTCATTTGTTGTAATGCTTAATCTATTAATGGAACTGTGTTGTATCTGTTGTTAATGTTGTCCTGTTTGTGTCGACTGCTCTGCCGGACATCAGACAGACCTTTCACATGAACCTTGCTGTAACAATCATTGCACTCGTTTAGAATGATCCGTGAGTGATCTACGTGTTATCTTACCTTGTATGTTGTGACTACCATATTTGTGTGGACTGCTCCACCAGAAGCTATGTATGTCATGTGTGTTGTGTGTTCCTAGCCAAGTTGGGACTCATCCCTTTCAACTTGGAACTCACCTTCACCCTCATCTCAACCAACCTGTGTTAGAACCTCTCATACACCTTCCTTGACTCACTGCAGCAATCACACCCTTGCTCCTAATAGAGTTATCACACTTGCCTCTATGTGATATTGCAGTCAAGGCATTACCATACGACCCACTGTTGGGACTCCTACACCAAATGGTCTAAGTTCTGATTGGGAATTCCTACCAGGGAGATCCCCTTACATTTTGGTGGGTCCATCACCATAAACAAGTTATGATTATCATATTGGGTCTTTATTTATATGTAGAAAGGCTTTCAAAATGTTTCATTTGATTGGTAATTTTCATATATCAAGAATCCAAAAATATTTGGAAAAGGATCCCACATTTTATTTAGAAGTACGTTATAAAGATCAATTTGGGCCATTATCAAATACTGCAATGTTATGGATGAAAGAATTATTTTCAAAGCATGGAGAGTGTATTCCAAATACAGACACAATACATATTCCAAATAATTTCTCAAGATGAGAAATCTACAACTTGTACAAAGAATATGCATAAGATGTTGAAGGAAATGATCGATTTATTACATATCAATATTTTGTGAAGCTATGGAAGAAATAATACAATAATGTTCATATTCCTATGAAGAAAAGGATTGGGGTTCACAGTACATGTTCTTCTCTTAAATAAAAAAGGGATAAATGTCAAGAGGTAGAAAGAGGTAAGCATTCATAACATTATTTTTAAAAATTATATAGTCATCAACTATGAAAACTTATTTATTAATGGCTTTATTTTATGTTATGTGTAGATTCCATTGTTAAAGAACTTCAAGAGCATCATGAACAACAAACAAGTGAAAGGAAAAATTTGTAAAACATCGAAATAAGTGTTATGATAATCCAAATAAATATTTGGGTTTGATAATTAATGGTATGGACCAAAAGAAAACACTTCTACTACATTTTATTTGCACACCCAAAAATTACAGGAGGAAAATTTTATTCCATTTCACTGGGTCGGTTGTATGGTCTTTAATGGGAAAATACTGCCAAGGGTATACTTCATAGCTCCAAATATTCATAACGATTCAAATCTTAAAATAACCATAATTCATTATGTGCTTTATCATTGGTCTAGAAATCTTCCTGAAGTTTGGTATATACAATTGGACAACACTTGTCGTGAAAACAAAAATTAGATTGTTTTTGGGTATCTAAACATGCTTGTTAAATTGAGAATTTTTTAGAAGGTAAAGGTTGGTTTCCTTCTTGTTGAGCACACTCATGACCATATTGATAAGATGTTCAATCATTTTTCAGTCACATTGAGTAGAAAGGATGTTAGGAGCTTGTCATCATTAATTGAATGTATTAAGAAATCATACATGCCAAAGCCTATTTTTCATGTGTTGGAAGAGACTGTTGACATGCATAGGTTTGTTCTGGGATCACACGGTGAGGAGAAATGCATTGAAAAACTTAATGAAATTAGCTTCCAACATCAATTTCTTATCAAAAAAATTGATGGGGAAACACTAATATGGGGCAAGAAGTATTCGGCTATTGCACAATGGGTTTTGTCATCAGGTTTGGCATTTTTGAAGTTCATTCCAGATCATCCAATATTTGCATCAAATATATTGTTATTACAATCTGTTGCTAAAAATCATAATGTACGTAGGTAGAAGAGAGATATAAATTATTCTATTTACCTGGAATAGATTAAAAAATGTAGTAGATATACATATGAGTACATTAATATTGATAATTCAGTTTGGTGGGAATATTTTTTCAATAATCAAAGTGATATCATTTCAAGAACAGTAAATGAAGATATACCTTTGAAAACTCCATTTTTTTTACCACAAAATGTGTCAAATGAACATGAGGGAAGAAACATTATTGAACAACAACAATCTCAATGTATTATTAATTCTTCACAGGTAGAGGAAATAGAAATGTCTATTGGTTCCAGAAGATCTCATGCACAATGTGAAGCCATGGAATACATTTATAGGGGTTTAGTATAGGATATTAAGGAGGGTTGTATGATCACAGTGCTAGAAGATGGAGATGCCAATGTCTATCCATTCTGGGTTGCTAAGGTTATGAAGGTCATTAAAGAAAATGAAGATGTTTTAGGTGTTGAAGTACATTGGTATGCCACAAATACACACCCATTCAATAGTGTGTACAAGCCAGATATGGTAATTGATAAACAAATTGGTGGAAAGAGAAAAATAAAGGGTACCAATATAAATCATCGCCACACATACCTCTTAAAACTGGAGGATGTTGTCATACTTGTTTATGACTTCAATTTATCAAAAATAGGAACTCTTCTCTTCAGAACGATAAAGATTTTGAAGAGGTTGTGCTGTGTTATACAACAATCCCCCATTTCATAATTTTTTTCTTTCTAACTATAATATGAAATGGGTCCCTTTTAAACATAGATGTGTGAATACATTGGTATCAACTCATCATTAGAAAATCCTTCATCAAAAGGTCCAATCGAAACGTTATATTATAAACCTTTTGATCTGTAATGAAATTGGTCTTAGGAATAAATATAAAATTGTTTATTATTGCGATAAAGCGATCGCAAGATCGCATATCGCAGGAACAAAGAAAACATAATGCATGCACCCATTGACTTACTCCGATCCAAAAAGTAAACAACTACCAGATATCGGGAAAGGTGAATAGCAAGTATAATGAAAGACCCTCCCCTATTTCTCCGATGCGATATTGCTATCGGCAATCGGGGATACAACGCAGAGCATGTTTATGATACCTTTAAATCTCCCGATGCGATAAATTATATCGCCATCAGCGATCGACGATTTCGCAATGACATAAGTAATATGATCCGAGCCCATCCCCGATTACGATACGTTAAGGTGCAAGTTTCAAAATAGATTTAAAAGGCTTGCATGCATTATTTTGGATTATTATTAAAGCCTTCCCGTTCTTGATAGCAATTTACTTTTGATTATCCGCCAAAAAACTCAAGCCATGCTTGAATGAATCATTCGACACATAAACAATATGATGGGTATTTAAAACTCCTTTACCATGATTGACAGGTTAAGCGACCAATTAATGAAGCAGTTATGTCGAGATCTTCCTTGAGATTGTATCTGTGACAATATCACTATAATCTTTCATTATTCATTAATTGATATAATTCTTTCATATTGGCTCACACTATCTATTCTCTATATCACGTTGATTTCATTCCTTGCATAGAGCTCCACCGAAATAACAAGTTCAAACCAAATGGGAAAGAAATCTAAGAGATCTGCGACAGCAGTGGCTCCCACAGTAACAGTGCAGTCCACCAGTGATCCAGGACTGAGCAAAAAGGGATTGATTTCAGACACTACATGTCTTGGCCTTGGAAACATAAGTTGGAAAAGCATCTATAATTTAATTGAAGCAGAGGAGCCTGAGACAGTACCAGTACAAGCTACCGTAGATTCAACTAGAAAATCAGAGGCTTCCCTGAAAGATTTAGTTGATTCATATCTACACAGAATAGAAGCACGTGAGAAAATTCTTCCATACACTGATGTAGTGCGATGGGTAGTAGAGGAGATCCCGATTTTAAACAGAACATTTTGCACAGTTGACGGAAGGATTTTTGGCTCATTTCGCTTGATGACTTAAGGAAAATGTATCACTTGCCTGAACCTCGAAAGAAATACAATAAAGCCTTTCTCGAGAAGTTCGCAAGTGAGAATGATACTAAATCGGCCCCAATTCGGGAGTGGAGACAGAACCCCATAAGGCACAAACATGAATCTTCAGGAAAGTACTCTGTAGATTCATTATGTTCTCCTTACTGTTATGCCCAGGCAATGATGTGTAGAATTTGGGGATTGCATGATTCTACAAAATTCACTATTGAAATGGTTCCTTTAATGGAAGTGGCAGTTAATAGTGAAGTAATGGATTGGGCAAACATATTGTCAAATAAATTAGCCACTCCAATTCTTCAGCTTAGAGAAAAAACTCGCGTGACCGATAGGTCTATTCCTCCGTTTTATTATAGTGCTTATATTTTAGATACTCTTTGTTTCAATTCTGAATTTCCTGTACTTGGGTGGAGATGGACTTCAAAAGACCCCATGCCTATTCAAACTTATCACCAAAAGTTATGGAAGATGCACTATAAGGACCACTTGTACCAAATCTATAATTGTTTTTTGTTACCTATTTATTATGCCATTTTTGATAAGCCTGCCCCAAAGATTTCTTCGGAAGCATAGGTTGACCTAACCGCTGTAGGAAATTGGTTCGAGGAAGACAAGTTCACATACATAAGGGTTTTTGGTAGCCTTGCAAGACCTCATGTCCTTCCTCTGTATATACCTGACAAGCTGTTAGCCCGAGAATTGGCCTACCAAATAGCAACAGCAGGAACATCCAAGACTCTTAGGACTTCTAAAAAGTAGGGTTGGCCTACTTTTCCTTTGAGATGTGGTGTTTATACTTTGCACGACTACAAGCATGCGAAGAAGGAGGCAGAGAAAATAAACATGCTCAATCTTGCAACCATTCCTAATAGGCAATTCGATCCAAGGAAAATTGCCTATATTGTGCTTGAACATGCTAAACTTACAAGGTTTGATCATGAAAATGATGAATTTGATGACCTGTTTTCTTCGGTAGAATAATTATTCCAGGTACAAACGCTGGCCAAAATGAGATATAACGATGAAAGGCTAGTATAATTCAATAGGCTCAGAGAATAGAGGTTGCAAACTCTACCTCTGGACTTATTAGCTACTACCCCAACAACACAGTGAAGCGAGCACGAACAACAAATTATTGACAAACCTCCTGCTGTAGGAAAGATTCTTGAAAGAGGAAAAGAACTAGAGCAGGAGGAAGAGCAGAAAAAAGAACAGGACAAGGGCCGCGAAAATATCAATGTGGATACTCAGATTGATCCTAAACTACTCCAAGAATGGCAACAATTTGACTCTATTATAAGCAATTTGGAAGGTCCACAAGGTGCCAACACACCCAAAGTAACAGATGGACAAGATACAGTGTCAAAAATGGTTCCAAATGAAGGAACCAGCGGCCTACCCACTAGCACAGATGTAGAAATGATTCCAAAAGATCCATCCGATCAAATTATTTTGCAGATAGAAGACATACCTCCATTAGATGTCTTTTACAGTCCCAAACACAGGGCTGTAGTGAAAAGACAGAGGAAAAGGAGAAGACTTGATCAATCTTCCCTATTTCCATCACAAACAGAGACAGCTAATGTAGTGTGGAAAGAAGAGTTTAACCCTTCCGATGACATAACAAAACTTTCTCAGTATGCCGGAGCTTATTCGGCAGCCACTATGGATAAGGCATCGAAAGTAAGTAATCTACTTAAAGAAAAGGACCAAGCAATTGTTTCATTGCAATCATAGGTGTCTGAAGCACAACAGAAAATTGAACAGCTAGAACAGCAACTATCAACACAGAAGAAAATAAACAATTAATTGAACAAGAAATTGCTTGAGGAGAAACAGAGGATAAAATCAAGCGCAATACAAAAGAAAAAATAATTATCTGAAGCATTGGCTAGGTTAAAGACAATGAATGAACAAATGATGAAAACGAAAGATGAGCAAATCGCTTAGCTATCACATCAAGCAGAGAAGTTCAAGAGTCTTCTGCAACTAGCAGATTTCAGGTCCAAAGCTCTACAAATCAACAAAGCATTGGTTACACAGTTAAGACTGTTATGTCATAACATCTCTCTAGTTGAGCCCCTTTGTGATATAACTGCATCAATAGTTGACAAATCAGTCAATGCTAGGCAGGATTTGGAACAGGACGATGAGACTCTAACAAAATTTCTTGCTTGGCAAGACACTAATGAAGGGTAGGCTGCAAATTTGCCTAAAATTCTAGAGTCACACAAGGAGATCATTTTCTTAGAATGGAAATCATAGCCGATGAAAGCAAAGAGAGAAATTTCCAGATGCAGATTATCTACAAGTAATTTAATTGAGTTAATCAATAACACTCTTTATCTGTCTAACATGATTTAGCAATGCACTCTAGGTAAATTGTTGTCAGCCAAAACATTGGAGCAAGAATGCAATCAAGAATTTGAGAAGAATGGAAGATTAATTGCCAACATCCAAAGTTTAACTTGGGATGCCTATTGGTTTCTCTTAGTAAAACCATACAGTTAAAGGGCCGCCCTCAAATGTTTAACCGATGCGATCAGTTGTATCATTCCCGATATCCAAGATGGCACATACTCAGCTCAACTACATTCTCGTCTCACTCGTCCTCCAGAATTGGAACCGATGCTTACAATCTGCCAACTCAAATCAAAAGGAGATCATCCGAAACAATGAATCATGCTTCCGACTGCAAACAAATCTATTGTTGAGAAGATACTCATGATTTAGTTGTACCAATTAATAGCATTTTATTTTTGTAATTAGTTATCTTAATTAGTATTTATAGACCCTTTCATGCATTTAGAAAGGGTCCTCAGTTTTTGTATAAACTCAAATCTAGAAGTTTCACTATTGTGCTTCTGGTATATTTTTTTATAAAGACTAGGCCAGTATTCCGAATTTTAACGAAGAAAGCTTTGATGGGATGTGCACTATTTCCTTGATGTGAAAGTGTTTCTAAGTTGGAAAAAGGAATTTGAATGCGATTGATATCGGGAGTGATTTGAATAACATATGGTACTATTATCTATAATCTTGTTTCATTCTTTCATATGAATCATCATTTGTTTAATCTTGCTATCATTGGGTATATATATGTGTTTTTAACAGCAATCCTTATATTTTTCACTATTGAATGTTTAAGGAGTGTTATTCTTTTAGTCATATATGTATCAGTGATATATAAAGGATAGTGTAATAATGTTTTAATGATTACTTTGTTCAACTACTTGAACAAAGTAATTATCATATGAACAAATGTCTTTGTTTACCAATAGAGTCATCTATATGCCTGTTTGTGGATAAAGATTATCAAATGTTACACTAAAACCATAAATTTCCCAGGATAGGATAGTTATTCATATTTTTACTTTTTAGATTAAATCATTCATCCATTATCATTATATTAGAGAACCACCCATTTATCCATCCCCTTTTATTCATCATTGGGAAACTGGTCCCATTATTTCCAGTCGGAGCCACCACACCAAACGGAAAAGGAACTGCCTTTAAGGTCCGGACCGGGTGGCTTTCCCGAATGTTGTTGTAGCAATTTTCGAGGCATCAACAGGTTGCTAGTGGAAGAAACAATACTGAGATGGGAATCTACTAAACCCAGTCGTAGATCTAGAAATATTTTGAAACCTGAAATGGTAGGCATGCATGTGGACTCATATAGGGAACTAGTTGATGAAAGATGAAGAATATGGAACATTTTCAGTTGCATCCAACCATTCATCTAAAGATGTGAATTATGATGGCGTGCAAGAAGATATGATTGATTTTAAATAATTGTCTAAGAGAGTTTATATAATTTATGTTTGCATGGTAACTTGAAATAAAAAAAATGATTTTCATATGATTTTAAATGAAGCTATGAGTCATTTTTATGTTTGTTGAATTATATGTTTTAATTATGATGAATTTATTTGTTTAGAATATCCGGAATGCAAAATAACTTAGAGATATAATTTATGTTTCATTAAATCTACAAGTATTGATATTTTGATTAATTTAGTCATGTAATTTGTTCATAATGTCATGGTTTAAATGTGTTGAAAACTTAGAGTTTTTTAATTCGATGGTTGAGAATATGTCAATTTTTTTTTTTTAATGCTATGGTCGAAAACAATTAGAATTTTAGTGATATTTAGTGTCATGTTATTATATGTTTAATGACATGGATGAAAACTATTGGAATTTTAATGTGTTTTGGATCCCATTATTTTATCTTTAATGCCATTACTAAAAGATGTTGAAATTATACCTGGGAAAGAAAAATGTTATTCTACCAAAAACATTAGTGTGTTTTTCCATTTATTTTACACAAAAAAAAATTGGTTTTACTGTCATTTTTTTAAAATATTGAAAATTAACCCTAAAAAGAATAAATCATCATTCAAGAATACACACTTTTCATTTTTTGGATTTTTTTCATGTTTTTTGGGGTTCTCTAGCTAGAGTTTCTGTTTTGAGTTTACATTTTTTGTTTCAAAGTTTACATTATTTTTCTTTTTGGTCTTCAGAAATCTTTTGAGAAAGTCTGCGGTTATGGGTTCCCAATTCCATTCAAGAGTTGAAAGAGGTTGCAACAAGCCTATTGGATGTATATGCTTAACGTTAACTTGCTAGCATACCAAACATCTATCGATGCATTCTATGACTTCCTACTTCATCCCAAGCCAATAGTATAATTTTTGTTAGAAACAATGGAAACTAGAACACTACTAAGAAGGGGGGTGATTCAATAGTGTGACCAAATTATACCATTATTTACAAATAATACTTTTCAATGAATTTATCAATTATTCATGGATCGACAATACAACTCAAACATATAAAACATAACATTTTCATCATCAAGCACATGATAAGCATATCCATATGTTATGAAAACAGCTCAAGAAAAGATAGAAAATATAGATCAACGCCTTACAATTCAGCCTCTTCGAAGGGGCAACCTCCTTTACATTACATAAATGAACAATTCTTGGATGATACAAATGAAAAGACCTCCTTTCTATATATAAGGAGTCTAAGGGTCATAAATAATCAGAGCTGACAAACAATAATAATGTAAGGACACAATAATAACAATAGTGGGCTTCTATGGGGCACAATAGTAACAATATGGGCACTACATTGGTACATCAATATAATAAGTGGGTTGTACTAATAACAATAATGGGTTACACTAGTAGTATAAGGGTCTAATATATAACTCAAACATATAAAACATAACATCATCACCATCAAGCACATGATAAACATATCCATAAGACACCAATTTTCTTTTTATTACAATCTTCAACTTGATTACATCATTTCCCCACAAGATACTACTTGTATGTTCATCAATTTCTACTGAAAGGAACTTCTATTCCTACTCATTTCTTAGTTATCACTGAAAGGGACGCTTTCCCCTGCTCATTTATCAACCTCTACTAAAAGGGACAGTTTCCCTTGCTCCTTTATCAAACTATGTTGAAAGGGACTCTTGCCCCTAAACATTTACCAACACATACTAGAAGGAGCTACAATCCATAATCTATAAGCTACCACTTCCTGGTCCTCTTGATCCATCTTTAATCAATTTTCAAACTAGAACCAACAAAACTCATACCTTATAAAAAAACATTTTTTCTCACTACAACTACTCTCCCAAACCACCATACTAACACCCTCATCAATCCTTGATTATTGATCAAATCACCATCAAAATCACCTTTAGCAATATCTCATTACTGAACCACTATTGAACACACCAAACTATACCAACAACATCAATATTTTCACCAATCATCAATGAACTCATTGCATCCCTAAAACACCTTTCAGATGTCAAACCTGATCAGTGATTCACCCTTGACGCATATCAGCACTATGCATCTCGTTGCACCAACAACCTATCGTTAGGTTTCTCAAATGTTTCTTTTAAATAATTCTGGACTGATAATTTTGGAATTGGAGCTTTAGTTAACTTGCTCTCTTATTTTTGCATTAACCTCTTATTCTATCCTTTTGATTCTTCTGAATCTTCTCTTCAAGTTATCAAAATATCCTTACCTATTTCTTCTAGAAAAACTAAGCTTAATTGCTAATATTTTCTATTTTATAATTTTTACATGTTTTAGCCAGGATTTTCTATTTCTAGCAAAACTCCAAACTTCGTGTTTCTTCTAAAACTTCCTCTTTAATTTTCCATGTTTCCAAATACATTTCCACTAATATATTCATACCAATTTTAGATATTTTAGTTCTTTTTTTTTATGTTTTTCCTAATTTCCAAAGTCTTAGCTATCGACTCATTCATCCATGCAAACAAACTGCCATATTGCTTATTCCAAAGTGCTTCCATATTTAGTCTTCAACCCATTCATCCATGTCCCCAAAGAACTTCAACATAAGCCCAAATCCTTTCAACAAAATGTGATTGAAAAACATTACATCATATAATTATAGGCCTTTTTGTTACTTTGTCTTTTTGCGCTATGCTAAAGCTCCACTGCAAGACAAAAATGAAGATTGTAGCCTCGATTTTGAAATAAGACTTGAGCACCTATCTTGTAATGGAAACACCCCTAATTTTCTTGGTATTCATTCTATAGAAAAACCATGTGCTGAAGTGAAATTTTCATTTCTTAACATAATCATCACTTGACAGGAATCGTTCCATCTCCCGCTCCTTTGCTTTCCATAAATCTTACCCATAAACCTTTGTACTCCATCTTCCCAGTGGGTCTGCTTTTCTTCTTCTCCCATTGGTCGCTTCATTTCCAACCATATCCTTCCATCATGTCCTAGCATTTTCATCATGTCCCTTTCCTTTGTGCATCTTTTAAAATCCTTTGGGGTCATGCCACAAGGATGAACTATCCTAATGGGTCCCCTATTGTACTTATGAGCCAATCAATTGCCTATTCTAGCTAAGTTGTCTCTAACACTTTCCACGTTAGTCCACCACCCAGTCATCCTATTGGTTATTCCTTTATGCTCTTTAAATCCCTCTAAGATGAAACCATTGAGATGACGTCATGTTGATGTCATATGTTCCATGTGATGTAATTTTAGTGGTGGCATTTGTCACCTAGAAATTCCCACTCAGGTACCTAAAAACACAAATATGTATGTGATGTGTCCACCGTACCTGATGTCATTCTAATGTCACCTCGACCACTCATGTTCTACCATGATTCCTTCCTATTTCATCTTAATCATTAACTTTTGTGTGCTCTTTTATCCTTTGGGATTAACCCAGTTGGATGAACTATCATGGGATCCACCATCTGTCCAATAATTTGTTTCCAAGAATCCTGTTATCATAGGAGAGAGAAAGGGTCTTGAGGCCTTATATTGTGACTACTTTATTTGTTAAATTATTTTAATAAAACTACTAGGTTTGAGCCTACTATGCCCCTTCTTGTGCCATGTTTCCTGGCGTGTTCCATCTTAGGCGTGCTATTTTGTGCATATTTGAAACCTTGCAATATTATTATTTTCAGGATTTGTTTTCATATATGTACCACTTTCCTTAAACACCACCGATAAACATGCCTATTTTATCTGATAATCACCCTATGGGTGACCTCAGTTGAATATTTGTTAAACAAATGGTATTACAGACTCATGTGCTGGTGTGTGTTCTGTGTTATTGAAACAACGGATCGATAAGATTGCCAATACACATAAAATAAGTGGAAAGACAATAGAGATATACAGTAAGAAAAACAAGATACAAATAGTTTTTAATAAGGAGTTCACCCTATTCTCCAGGGCTACGTCTTCGATCCAACTTGAGTGGTGGCCTTATTTTATTATGTCTTACAGCAGAGAAATTACAATACAAGGACTCAATATGAGTTCTCCTGACAGCATATTTTGCTTGGCAGGATGGTTCTTGGATTCCCCAAGCCACTCGGAGTACACAAACTTGTTCTCTTCCTACTAGCTCTGTGACCCTTGGTCTACAGTGGAAAGAGCCAAATGTGATGCTCAATCTAGACAGATTCCTCTATGGGAAGGCTTGAATCTTCAAGCTCTCTGGTACTCGACACTGCCTGTGGTTAGCTCGGCCCTCTATCTACTCTACTTGGCTTTACTATTGTCTGTGTTCAATCCTCCTCTCTGGGTTCACTATTCACTGTCTTTCTTGGTCGCTTGGACTCTTCTCCAAATCCTACTCTCTTTCGACTGTCTCTGTTCATGGCATAAACCATTCGATCGCTATGCCTATTTGGTTCCTCTCTCGCCTACATCGATTCACCTTCTGCAGCTGCGCTTGGAGTTCCTTGTTCGGCGTCATCATGAATGCTCAGGAAGTGGCCACGTGTCTCCATCTAACTGGTGCTAGCATGCTTCGTCGGTTAATTTATTCCATTATGTCGTGGATACATTCTTTCTCCATTGTGGTGGTCAACGGATTCCAAATCCCTTTAAATCATGGCTTAATTCCCTGTCGATTCTGCTTCTTTCCATCGGGCGCAATCTCAACCATCTGATCTGGGCTCCTCCAGATCCAACGTCATACGCATGTCGAGCGTGGTTGACTTTCTCGACCGATAGCACACGATCATGGCGGTTTTTCTCTCACCTCTGCTGCCATGCGTCAATCGCTGAGTGGGATCGCTCTGCTCTCCTCCAAAACCTCTTACCATTTAAGGGCACCCCGATCGATACCGTCGGTTTTCCAGAGCGCGGGTCCCACCCTTGTCCTTTAGTGCTTTTCATTTCTCCATGCGCGGTTCTCCGGCCCCCAACGTGGCCGAGTGCTTAAGGCTCCCCCATTTCGGTCCTGTTTGCCCAGTGATGAGCGCATCAAAATCACCTTCTTTTCCCTATCTAGGGCTCTTAGGAGCTGTTTTGACCTCCTGCACAGTCTCCATGGGCCTCGGTCAGCTCGCTTTGACTGAGGTCCTCGTCGTTCCACGTTGGCGGCCATTGCCATTGGTTCAAGGAATTTTTTATCGTTGTTTTGGATTTCATTAGAGATTCGTTCAACTCGATACAGTCAAGGTTCTTGACAGTCTTTTGTGGATCTGATTTGGATCATATTTCTACTTTTTTAGCCACGTACACCTATCCCACATCATCTCGCTAGTTCCCTTAAGATTCCCTTAAGGTTTTTCCAGGATGCACCCTTCGGGCTACCACTATCGGGTTGAGTTGTTATGTGGGATCCACCTTGGTCAAATTAATATGCTCCCCATTGTTTCTACTGTAAACCATGTTTTCTTGGTCTTCCTTTAGTCACTCCACTAAAAGGCACTACCACATTTGGAAAATTTTTCAAACTAAACATGCTCCAAAGGGTCCTCAAAAAAACTTTAGCTCTACACCCTTTTGACTTTTTGGGTCACTAGTTTTGATTGACCATAACTTGTGATACATGATTCCATTTTCAAAATTCCGCATACCACTGGAAATATCCTTCAGATCTATTTCCATCTAAGTGGGTTTCACCTATAGTGGAGATGATCTACTCTCCAATATTTGACCTCATAGTCTCTGCAGCTTATTCATCCATGGTAATATCCATCCTTCTTGTAACAGAGCCTGAAGTAACACCTATGTCATTCTTTTCCATCCTTTGATATCTTTGTCATCCTTTTCGTTTACCAACAATGAAAAACCATCATCAATGCTTTTCCTTTTCCATCAATTACAACATATTTCCAACAATCTCCCCATTTTTCATTAATGGAATCACCAAGATCAAATAGAACATCCTCATGAAGACATACCAACCATGATTGTCTCAAATCTATCCATTGGATGCATATCTCTCCTTTGGATGATACTTCCCTTGAGATACACTTCTCTTGTGATATGTTGTTGTCGCTACTATTTTGCACCATGACTTCTCCAAGACTCTTTTTCCTTTTTTTTTTATCACTAAGACATCTCCCCCATTGACATCAATGGAAAAGGCACTAATGGACCCATTTTAATACTAATTTTAATACCTTTTTGATTAATGATGCCAATTGTTGAATTAGTTCCATTGATAATTATTGGGCATGAAATCCCCCCAAGGCATGTTTTGGGGCCCAAAGCCCATGTTTTAACATAATCATGTTGTAAAGACTACACAAATTGTGGGCGCAGAGTGTGAAATGTATGATAGAGTCATAGGGTTGTCTGCCCTAATGTTGTAATGTAATGTCAACCTACCCATGGTCCGTAGACCATGGGATTGTATAAATAAAGTAGGATCTAAGTGTAAAAGAAAACAAAGGAAGTAATAGATAGAGAAGCAAAAGAAAAGAGCAAGATTCTAAGTGTGTCTTGGGTCGTAGATTAGGAGAAGGCTCTACAGCTGAGTGCACAGAGGCCTAGTAGTCCGCAGCTAAGTGTGTGGACTCCTACAGCTGATTGCGCAGGGTGGAGTCGAGTTTGTAACCAAGGAAGAAAATAATAAAGAGAAGTTTTATCTTAATTCTGTGTATTTGTTTTTGGGTTATTACATGTTCATTATAAATTGCAAATGTACTGTTTATTTACTCCTCGCACATGTATGAATGATTTATATTGCTAAGTATACATTATGGATGTCAGTAAGCTAAAGTAATCAACTAACAGTGGAATACTAGTAAAGGCTTGGGTAATAATAGTGTTCATCCCCTGAGTAGGGATGCGCGAAGGCAGAATCTCAGGCTGTGAGATACGGGTAAATGCACATAGCAACATGCATGGAGGGTCAAACTGTGGACCATTGTAACTCATCTAACATCTACAGGGTGCAGAAATCTGGTTCTAGCACCCTCCCATACTACTTCAGGTGAGACCTCAGTCTGAGCTCCATGGAATGTTGCCGAAAGGGCCAATAGCATCGAGATTTGTTTGGATAAATCACCTCTGGACCTGGTCCAGGCCCCAACAAGCCAACAAATGGTTTCGTTGCTGGGACTAGGATCTACATAAGAGATGTATGATGTCATGTCACTAGAATTCAACAAAGAAAGGAATTGGAGAGTGGGTGGACAGAAAGATTCACGAGTTCGTGGCACAGGAAAACATGAATCCGCGAGTATCAAAGGAATAGTGCTTAGAGCACTACTTATGTACAAGAATCCATGAAATTTTCTTTTCATCCTTCCCCTTTGAGTTGTACAAGTGGATTGCAAAGCTAGCAGACAATTAAGGAAGGTGTAGGCTCGAAAAACCTATTGTGTGGAGTCCAAATTTGGTGCGCGAACTAGAAGCATTGGAAGATAAGGTCACGCGTGTTGTGGACCATTGGCTCAATCGAATTATAGGAGGGTTTATCACTGAGTTTGTAGTAGATACTTTAGTCAACTATAGCAAGGCAGAATGACACTTCCTCAAAGGACCACGAGGTAAGTACGTTAAATATTTGAACACTTGGATTAAAATGCTACTATGTGAAAAGTAAGGTTATGTGAATAAATTGATGTTCAGGGCTACACGAAGTGGGAGGATCTATAGAAACAAAGGTAGTGTAGGGATAGAAACTATCCCCTTTATTTTTCTTGGTGAGAAAGTGAGGGAGAGCTTGCGAAAGTTTCACCAAGAAGTGAGATCAGTCTGATAAGGTAGCGAATTCTTCACATACCACCCCCACCTACACCACCACCAGTTTCACCATCTTCACCCCCATCTCCACCCACACCACCTCTGCCACCACCATAGTTCAATATGGTGAGCACAATAAAGTTATCGGTGTTTAAAGGGGTAGGGAACGAAGATCCAGACCAATTTTGGTTTGTGGTAAAGGTTGTATGGGAAGCGCAAGGAGTCACAGATGACAACATAAAGAAGGCAATGCTGGTAAGCACATTGTAGGATTGCGAACTGACATGGTACATTAAGCATTCAAATGAAAATTAAAACGCATGGATTGTGGATATCCAACTTGCACTAAATAGGGAATTTAGCAGGCCAAAATCGGAGACAGACGATTATCGAGTTTTAGGAAATCGTGATGATTGCAGGAGATACCCCCTAGGAGTTGGATCAGAGACTGAAGGGTATGATTCACAAAGCCAACATGACCTTGATGGATGGGTAGCACCGTGCAATGTTTGTAGCATCATTAACACCACATCTAAGCACCGCACTCTCATAGTAGAAGCTATCCACCCAGGCTGAAGCCTTGGAAATTGCAATGATATTTCACGAGACCCCAATATAAGATCCCAGTCGGGGATTCCAACAGAGCAACACAGGGCTAAAGAACAACCACAGGCTTGAGAACACAGGGCGAGGGTCTTTAGATGCTCGATCATAGGGAGAGGCTAGGCTAGAGAACACTGGCTGAAGAAGTTGCAGTTGTTGATCCAGTTTTATCAATTATAGTGATCCAGAACCAGCATAATCAGTAGAGCCCCAAGCAGTTTCACCACCAGCACCAGTTGTTGTTGAGTCAGTTGATCCATAACCATCACCAGCAATTCCAGTTCTCGAAAGTAAGTTTTATAAAGCATCTCCTTTCAATTGCAGGCTGTCTGGGCATCCACCCACATCTCTCTCCCTAGATGGTTGCTCCACACGCAGTTGAAAAACCTGTGTCTGGAGATGCAGAGTTTGAAATAGGATAGGACAACTTGCCCAGAGACAGGCGAGGAGGTATGGTGCATAAAGTGCAAAGTCCAGGGACATGACAAGGACTATTGTCTGGTCTTCACAAACTACCTGGCAGGAGGAGGACCAATGCCATTGATACCAGAGGCACAAGTAGGACCAGGCATGGCACCTTCATTATGGTGCACAATTTGTCAAATAGGAGGGAATCATGCTACAGATAATTGCAATCTATTACAGAAGTATACGCAGACATCCCTACAGTTGTTCTATAATTTCTACAAATCAATAGGCCATGATGAATGCACCTATAGAAGTTATGAACTGATGATGGATCAGACCCCTACCTACAGAGTTCTGGCTGAAACGCGAGCCCATAATCAAAATGCAGGGATGACATGCATTGGATTTCAGGGGCATGAACACGTTCGAGGTGGAATGGGACCAGGAAGGGGACACAAACAACTGAATTGTTACAATTGCAGGGGGCCAAGGCATTACGCCTGTGACTGTACAAATCTGATGAAAGCATCATGTTTATATTGTACCCAGTTTGATCATGAGATAAAGGATTGCCCCACACTGATAGTGCGGTTGCATGATAAAGGAACACTCCAACCTCCATCGACTCAGAACCTACAAATGATGAGGTTTGAACCGCGCAAAGAGGACTCGAATGTAAACATTGTGCTCTGAAGCGGTATCATCACAAGAGATGACAAGGGCAAGCAGCCTAAAGAGAGTGCTTTGGTTCACAAGGCTCCAACAAAGGAACCAAATTTCGATTTGGAGTGCACAAAGGAGACATTCATGCAGGCTAAGAAGAGCTTCACTGAGGCCTCCACTTCATATAGTAAAGAAAAACTAGAACCAAAGGTGGACCCATCAATGCTCACTACCTTTCTGGAGACATGCATGAAGTTGTTGCACGACAACAAGGTTGTGAAGGGATTGCAAGAGCTCATCACTAGGTGCGTTGGGTTAGGGGAACTGTGCGTAGTTTGGAAGCTCGAGAAGCACACAACGCGAAAAGGAAGGGAGATGAGATTGACTACGCAAATCAGGGAATATGAAATGGATGAAGTGATTTTGGATATAGGGTCAGACATAAACGTCTTGCCAAAGCAAACATAGGAGCGCATGGGTAGGCCTCCGTTGCAATGGTATCCTATTCAATTGCAAATGGTGAACCAACAAAAGATCTTAACGATGGGAAAATTGCAAGGAATAATAGTAGATACCGAAGGTGTGAGCGTGCTTGCAGATTTCAAAGTGATAGAGATTGTTGATGACAACAATCCCTATCCCATGCTACTAGGAATAGATTGCGCCATTGACATGAATGAAATGATAAATCTAAAGAAGAGCAAGATGATTTTTGAAAAAAAGTCACTATGCATAGTGGTATCTTTAGACCCTACGAAAGGATTGCACTACACAGAGCCAGTGCGCGAAGATGAAAGTGACGACAATCTAGACTGTATCTACAAGATAACCGCATGAAACTAGGACTGGGTGAATCTAATAGTAGATGGCAGGATTTCGTGGGAACATGAAAGCTCCTACACCTCAGATTCAGACAAGGAAATAGAATGATGGTAGAAGTGGTTACACAAGGTAACCATGCTTAATTGCAACAAGATGGTAAGGTCACTGTGCTACATGACAATAGAGGTAAGAGATATGCCTTTGTATGATGGGTTGAGTGAGGTAGATGATTTCCTAAAAAAGTTTGAAAGAGAGGTGCCAAAACAACACTGGTTTGATGCTCTGAAATGGGCATTGAGCACTATGCCCTCAAGGTGGTGGGGTACGCACCAGCAGAATTTTAAGGACTGGTGGGGATGCAGAATGATGATGTGCCTACAATTCAGGAAATTGTAGATGCATCTAATAGACAAGTATGATGGATCGGATGATCCACTGGCACACCTTGAGAAATGGACCAAGGTCTATGGGGAAGAGCCACAACCTAAATGGGTGCATTGGTTCTGTCATACCCATGAATTGGTATACTGAGACAGAGCTTTTCCATGGCATGAGAAAATGGGATATCTTACATGAAGGATTCATGTTAACCTTCACGTTTGAAGATTGTTGGTGAGATATTGTTGACGATGCGCTACAAGTAGTAAAAGTAGCTATCTTCAAAATACCCCAGGAGCCAATCGAAGTGCTTCAGCCGGAATGGCCAACCCAATTGAGCTATGCACTAGAGTGCTACAATGTAAATGTTGAGGAGGATGATGAGGACCCATGGAAAATTAACATTCCAGAAACTAGAGGCTGTTGCAAGGTTTTTGGACCATTGATTGAAGATCCTGACATCATGACGTCGCTAAAAAGGAAGTAGGTAAACATTGAGACGAAGGCTGAACCAAAGTAGGCAACTCTCGGTGACTATTGGGATGATGCCATGTTGGATAAGGTAGCTGAGTTACTCTGCGAGTACCAAGACTTACTCCCAACCAAGATTATAGACTTAACAGGGATCATTGGTGACTTAGGAATGACGACGATCACCCTAAAACCCAATGGGAAGCCGGTCAAGCAGAGGCCTTACTACTTGAATTCGAAGTATAAGGAAAAGGTCTGTGTAGAACTAGACAAAATGCTTGCAACTAGAATTATTGAGCCAGTGGAAGAATTCGACTGGGTGAGCCCTATGGTAGTGTGGGAGAAAAAGTAGAAGGGCGAAATAAGAATATGCATGGACCTTAGGAAGCTGAATGACGCCTGTGTACACGACCCATTCCCGACACTGTTAACAGATGAAGTATTGGAAAATGTTGGTAGACAAGAAGCATACTCATTCATGGATGGGTTCTCAGGGTAGCACCAGATCAAAGTCACACCGGAAGATAGGAGAAAGGTGACCTTCACAACAAAATGGGGCTGCTTTCAATATACCGTTATGCCGTTTGGGTTGAAGAACACGCTAGCCATCTTTTCGCGCATTATTTTTGCCGCATTCAAAGAATACATCCACAAGTTCCTGGAGGTCTATCTAGATGATTGAACTATCTTCGGATTGGTTAAGCACCACATAGCAAGCTTACGCTTGATGCTGGATACTTGCCGAAGACAATAGATTGCGCTGAACCTTAAGAAGTTCACATTCCTCATTCCCTTTGGGAACCTGTTGGGACATGTGGTCTGCAAACAAGGACTGATGGTGGACCCCATGAAGATTGTTGTGATTCTAAATTTGGAACCACCATGAAGTGTTAAACAATTGCGCACTACCTTGGGACACACAGGGTGCTACAGGAAGTTCATCAAAAGCCATGCCCAAATCACCATGCCGATGGAGAAAATATTGAAAAAGTATGTCGCATTTTGCTGGAATGATGATTGCATGAAGAGCCTAGACGTCCTAAAGGGGAAATTGGTCTCCGCTCTAATCCTAGTCTTCCCAAAATGGGATGCAGAGTTTCATGTCCATGTTGATGCATCGTGTATCGCACTGGGAGTAGTGTTCACACAAGAAGGGAAGAGAGGGCTTGGATCATCCTATCATGTTTGCAAGTCATAGATTGTCCAAAGCTGAGAAGAACTATTCCATAACTGAGTACGAGGGGTTGGCAATGGTGTACGAGCTCCAAAAATACCAATGCTATTTTCTAGGAGGACAATTTAAGATGTATACAGACCATTCCGTGCTAAATTACTTGGTCAATAAGGCTGTGTTGTGGGGGCACATTTGTAGGTGGCTTTTATTGTTCCAAGAATATAACTTTGAGGTTGTCGTAAGACCTGGACGCCTGAACGGATGACTGGATCACTTGTCGCATATTGAGATAGGCAAGGAACATAATTGTTTGGAGGAGGGATTACCAGACACACAACTCTTTGTTGTGCGCGTCGCATATGGGCACTTTGAAGATATAATCCACTTTCTAACAACAGGGACTGCGCCGAAGGAATACTCCGTCCAATATAAGAAGGAATTGGTGGTGTGTGCAGTGGATTTTTTTGTCATTGCAGGGAACCTATACAAAATGGGAAATGATGAGATATTCAGAAGGTACTTACCTAAATTTGAATGAAGTTAGAACCGCACGGAAGCACATGGGGGCACTGCAGGAAGACACTATGTAGGACGAGTGACTGCACAAAAGATTCTTCGTGTAGGATTGTCGTGGTCAACCCTTCACCATGATTCAAAAGCACACTGTAAGGCCTTCGATATATGTCAAAGGGCCGGAAAACCATCGTGGAGGGACGAGATGTCGTTGAATCCACAAATGACACTGCAGCCATTCAAGAAATGGGAAATCGACTTTGTGGGACCTATCAAATCTCAGGGAAAGACGGGTGTGCACTACATCATCATCACGACGGAGTACCTAACATGATGGCTGGAAGCTTTGCTGGACAAAGACTGCACGACTGCTATGGCTGCAAATTTTTTGTTTGAAAACATGTTGACCTGATTTGGCTATCTGAAAATCATAATGAGTGATCATGGCACACATTTCTTGAATGAAACCATCAGCACATTCATAGAAGAGTTCCAGGTGTATAATCAGAAAAGCACACCGTACCACCCACAAGCCAATAGGATAGTAGAAGCATTCAATAAAATACTAGAGACTGCACTGACCAAAGTGTGCAAAACATAGCGAAGTGATTGGGACTTGCTCATACCTGATGTGCTATGGACTTACAGAACAATGTGCAAGAAGCTGACAGGACAAACACCTTCTTGGTTAGTTTATGGAATGAAATTTGTCATGTCGATGGAATATATCGTACCTAGTTTGCACATAGCAGTTCTCACAGGGATGATGGACCACAAAGCTCTAGAGGAAAGGTTTGCGCAATTGGAAGAACTTGAGGAGGAACGGTTCTTGGTTGGTTTTCATTAGCAGGTACAAAAGTAGCATGAAAAGGCTTGGCATGATTGCCGTATTAAGTTGCGCACCTTCAAGGTAAATGACTTAGTGTTGTTGTATTACAATAAGTTTGAAACATTTCCGGGAAAATTCAAAAGGTATTGGTTGGGACCATACATGGTTAAGGAAGTCACATGTGGAGGTGCAGTCCAACTAGTCAAACTAAATGGAGAACTCTTCCTAGGCAAAGTGCATGGCAACTGCTTGAAGCCCTACATGGGTGGGCTAGCTAGTCAGAAGCATAGTCTTCGTGCTCCGAGGAACCGGACAAAGGTGTGGGACTATAAACATATGTAGCAGATACTAGTATAGATGTATGGAAACAATTCAGACACATAAGTCTCGGAACAGCAGATGCAATAGATACAACAGGCAACAACTCAGTGTGATGTGGGCCTCAGTACAATTTGAGAACACTTGGAGGGACTCCATGCCAAGATCACCCACTAACCGAGTGACTCGAGGGTGAGTCACGATGTTTGTGTTGGGGGCATGTTGGTCATGGAATCCCCCCAAGGAATGTTTTGGGGCTCAAAGCCCAAGTTTTAACTTAATCTTGTAGTAAAGACTTCGCAAGTTGCAGGCGTGGAGCACAAAATGTATGATAGAGTCACAGGGTTGTCCACCCTAGTCTTGTAATAATGTCGGACTACCCATGATCCGCGGATCATGGGATTGTATAAATAGACTAAGGCTCTAAGTGTAAAAGAAAATGAAGGAAGTAATAGATAGCGAATAAGAAGCAAAGAGAAAGAGTCTAAGTGTGTCGTGAGACGTAGAGTAGGAGAAGGCTCTGCAACTAAGTGCGCAGAGCATAGTACTCTGCAGCTGAGTGCGTGGACCCCTGCATCTGAGTCCGCAGGGTGAAGTTGAGTTTGTAACTAAGGTAGAAAATAATAAAGATAAGTTTTATCTTAATTCCGTGTATCTATTATTGGGTTATTACATGTTTGTTATAAATTGCAAATGTACTGTTTATTTACTCCTTGCACCTGTATGAATGATTTATATTGCTAAGTATACCTTACACATGCAAGTGAGTTAAAGTAATCAACTAACAACATAATACTAGTAAAGGCTTGGGTAATAACAACGTTGGGCCTTCGAGTAGGGCTGCTCGAAGGTAGCATTTTAGGATGTGAGGTACGGGTAAGTGCACGTAGCGACGTGTGCGCATGGTCAAACCGTGAACCACTAGAGCTCATTAGACATCTCTAGGGTGTGGAAACCTAGTTCTACCACCCTCCCATACTGCTTTGGGTGAGACCTCAGTCTGCACTCCGCAGACTGTTGCCGAAAGGGCCAGTAGTATTGGGATTTGTTTGGCTAAATCACCTCTGAACTTGGGTCAGGCCCCAACAAGCCAACAATAGCAATTGTTTAGCACTTGATAATTGTGTGTTCTCATCCTCTAGTCATGCTCCTTTCACCAAAAAATCTAATGCTTAATACCAATTACCACTTAGAACAACATCATAACATCAATCCACTATGATTACTCGAACATAATGTGCAAAAAACACCATTATCCTTTGTCTTGCAGCAAAAAACTGATACCAATTAATGATGCCAACTGTCAATGAATAATTTGATATCAAATATTGACTTGAGTATACTCCCCCTATGGCTATGCTCCCTCTTTGCATTAGGAATTTGTAAACATTACTTCCAAAATAAACTTCAATAGTAAATAGATCATCACCATCTATATATACTCATACTACGAATCTGATTTCAAAATAGCATTCAATCAACTGCAATACTCAACAATCAATATAAAATTACACACTTACCTTTATCCTTCATACGCAGGATTAGACATGTTCCTTTCTACTCATTGCAACTAACTTTTCTATATTCCCTTGAAGCCAACCTATTATTTTGAGTGAAGAGGAACAAAGAATCTACTCCCCTTGAGCATATTACCTCCCTTTTTCTTCCATAACTGGGTATATTGAGTTTGGTCAACACCGTGAGCTGGTTGATTGTGCTCATCTCATACTTTTTCCTGATTAAGTTACTTTCTTCCAAATCACTGATGATTCCTCTTGTTAGCACCAATTAAATAAAATCCACAATTCAACTCTTTCTCTTCTTTCTGATTATATTTCTTTAAGATAGATCAACCAAAGGAATTGTAGGCTCCGATATGCCATTCTGATGCTAACAATTTTGAAATCCAAACATTGTTTTATGTTGCCTCCTTGCACCATTTGATCTTCCTTTCTTATGAGTGTTGTAATAACTATTGCACAATCCTCTTTTCTTACTCTCTTCATGATCCATGGCTTTGATTACAATGTTATATAAAGGAGGTGAATTCTTTCCAATTTTTCATACAACTTATTTGTTCCCATAATTCTTACAGCTTTGGCATTCAAATTTATTCAAGGAGGCAAAGGAATTATTCTTCTTACCCAAGATTCTATCTGCTTAATTTCTTGGATTGATACTTGCTCTCTTGATGTTGACACGTGAGATTTCCTTTCTTCCTTTTCACTAGAGTCAGACCCATTGTCTTCTTGACTAATGTCTATATCTGCTATTGCTATTAAAGTAGCTCCTTCTTCACTACTATAAGATGAGAAATTCACACTTTCACTAGTACGTATAGTTGAGAAATTTGAAGACAAATGACCTATTTTGTGATAGTAATAACAAAGTAACAACTTACTTGAAGATTACATCTCCTATGAATAATGATTGACCTCTTGGCATCTTGATACAAGAGAATCATCCTGTAATTCATGATCCACAACGCTCTTTGAATCATTGACTGCTCCATCCTCCAGGGAAATCCTCTTGACATCACATGCAACTTGTATATCTATATCTTAGATGGAAAACAACTCATGCCATATCTCTTTGGTAGTCTCAAAATAGATTACTTTTTCAATATATGACTTGGAAAACCCTCTCGTGATTTCTTCCATGACTTGTTTATCAAACTTATCATCTATTAATCCATTCTCCACAAATAACCATACATCAAAATCAATATCTTGCAAGTATATTCTCATTTGTACCTTCCAAGTTGTATTATTTGAGCGATTCAAAAATGGAACTCCATCTCAGGTAATCCAATCCTAGTTCTTTGTGATATCTAATATTCCTTCTAGTTGTTAAACTGATCCTGAAAGAATATAATACTTTGTTACCAATTTCTAGAGACAATGGAAACCAAGTCACTACTCAGGGGGTGGGGGCGTGAATCAATAATGTGACCAAATTATACAATTCTTCACAAATGATACTTTTCCATCACTGTAGCAATTATTAATGAATCGATAACCCAGTTCAAACATATAAAACATAACACAATCATCATCAAGAACATGAGCAACATATCCATACGACACAAATATTATTTTTACTACAAGCTTAAACTTGATTACATCATTACCCCAAAGGCTACTACTTGTAGGTTTACTAGCTTCTACTAAAAGGAACTTCTATCCATGCTTGTTTATCCATCTTCAGTGAAAGGGACTATTGCCCCTACTCCTTTATCAACCTATTTTGAAAGGGACTCTTTTGCCTACTCATCTATCAAACTCTACTGAAAGGGACTCTTGCTCGTAAACATTTACCAACACCTACTAGGAGCTATAATCTCTTATCTACAAGCTACCACTTGCTAGCCCTCTTGATTCATATTCCATCCATTTTTAAACTAGAACCAATGGACCACTTACCTCATGAACAAACAAATTTTATCATTGCAAATTCTCTCCAAACCCACCATACTAACACCTTCAACAATCCTTGATTAATGATAAAATCACCATCAAAAACACTTTCAACAATTTCTCATAACCAAATACACCAAACTATACCAACAACATCAATCCTTTCACCAATCACCAATGCACTCTTTTCATCTCTAAAACACATTTCAGATACCAAATATCATTGATTCACCCTTGATGCATACGAACACTCTTGGAAAATTTTAGGGAATGATATTTTCCCAGTGGGCTAATTTTCCATGATTTTCCACAAAAAATATTCGTCAATTTCCAATTTTTATAAAAGATGGTTCGCCTAAATTTTAGAATATAAAATTATTTTACCTTAAAAATCACCAACATTATATAGACACTATATATAAATCATTATAAATTTGAATAATTTTACAAATATATCGATAAACATTTTATAGTTTACATATTAGGGATTAGTGAGATTCGACAATGTTTTTAAACTTCAAGAAAATTTTCCATGCTTAAAATTTTCCTTGTGACAACACTATGCACCTTTTTACAACAACAACCTATCATTAGGTTGCTCGAATTTTTCTTTTAAAATTTTTTGGATTGATAATTTTGGAATTGGAGCTTTAATTAAATTGTTCTTTGATTTTTGCATGAGCCTCTTATTTTTTCCTTTGTACTATTTAGCCAAGTCTTCAAAATCTTCTCTTCAATTTATCAAACTCTCCTTACCTATTTCTGTTGGAAAAACTAAGCTTAACTTCTCAAATTTGCTATTCTAGAATTTTTATAGGTTTTAGATGGGATTTTCTATTTCTGGTGAATCCCCAAACCTAGTATGTCTACTAAAATTGCCCCTTTAATTGTCCATGCTACCAAATACACTCCCACTGATATATTCATACCAATTTTAGAGATTTTATTTCTCTAGAATTATGTTTGGCCTAACTACCAAAGTTCAAGCTACCAACTCATTCATCCATGCAAAAAAACTACCATACCACTTTTTCCAAAGTGATGCCATATTTAGTTGTTGACCCATTCATCCATGTACCCAAATAAATTCAACATTAGCCCAAATAATTTCAACAAAATGTTGCTGCAAGGCACTGTCACCATATAAGTCTTAGCCCTTCCATTACTTTGTCTTTTGGCGCTCTAACAAAGCTCCACTACAAGACAAAAATCAAGACTATATCCCTAATTTTTGTAATAATTCCCAAGCACTTATTTCATAACACAGACCCATCTACTCTTCTTTGTCTTCATACCATAAGAAAACCACATGTTGGAGCGTGACTTTCGGTTCTTGACAAAATTATCATTTTATGGGAATATTTTCCTCTCTCGCTTCATCACTTGCCATGAATCCCAACCATAAAACTTTGTGCACCTTTGTATTACCTTCTAGGTCTATCTTGCATGGTAAGTTTTCCTATTGGGTCCTCCTTTCCACTTCTCCCATTGTTCGTTATTCTGCCAATTGTATCCTATCATCATGTCTTGACTCAATCATCCCAACACTTTTCTTTTTTATCCTTTTAAAATCCTTTAGGGTCATGCCACAATGATGACCTGTCTTAGTCGGTCCCTTGTTGCACCTGCGAGCCTATCAACTACCTGCCCAGGTTGAGTTGTCTTTGATAGTTTCCATGTTAGCCCGATGCCCAGTCATCTCCCTAGTGCTTCCCTTGTGCTCCTTAAATCCCTTCGGGATCAGACCATCAAGATGATGTCATGTTAACGTCATATGTACCATGTGGTGCCATCTGAGTGGTAACATGTGTCACTTGGAAATGACCCACTCAGGTACCCAAAACATCAAATTTTCATGCCACATGTCTACCGTACTTAATGTCATGCTAATATTTCCTTGACCACTCATGTTTTACCGTGTCGCCTTCCTATTTCATCCCAATGCTAAAATTTTGTAAACTCTTTTATCCTCCAAGATTAACCTAGTGGGATGAACTATCATGGGTTTCACTATCTGATCAATAATATGCTGCCAAGTGTCCTCCTGTAAAAGGAGAGATAAAGGATCCTAAGGCCTTGTCTTATGACTGATTTCTTTGTTAAATTATTTTAATAAAATCTTTGAGTTCAAGCTTGTTATGCCTCTTCTTGGGCCACATTACCCCTTCGTGCTCCATCCTAATCATGCTCTTCTACACATATTTTAAACTTTTCAAGATTATATTTTGAGGGATTTTTTCATATATGGCCCACCCACCTTAAATAATACTAATCATTGTGCCTAGCATTGTTGTTAGAGCCACGTATGCCCTATCTCATGCCATCCCACTAGTTTCCTAAAGCACCCTGTAAGTTTTTATGGGATACACCCACTGGGCTGCCTTAGTCAGACTGAGTTGTTATGTGGGCTCCACCTTGGGCCAATAAATATTCTCCCCGCTACTGCTACTATCTACCATTTTTTTTGTATCCTCCATTAGTCACTCTTCTAAAATGCTCCACTATGTTTCCCATTGTTTCCAAACTAGACATGCTCCAAAGGGTCCTCCAACCAGCTTTAACTCTGCACCCTTTTGACTTTTTGGATCCCTAGATTTGAATAACCATAACTTACGATCCAAGAGGTCATTTTCAAACATCCACATACCATTGGAAAGATCCTTCATATTTCTTTCCATATAAGTGCATTTCACCTACAATAGAAATGATCTAATCTCCAAAATTTCCCCTCAAATTGTCTACACCTTCTTCATCCATGCTAATATTCATCCTTCTCATAACTGGTCCTAAACACCTTTCTCATCATTTTCCATCCATTGACATCTTTGCCATCATTTTACTTTCCCAATAATGACAAAACCATCATCAATTCTTTAAAATTTCCATGCTTTTCCTTTTCCATCAATGACAACATATTTACAACATATTACACATGGTTGTAATCATTTTCTGAGAGCCAAGGTTTCTAGAGTAAGGATCTATATGTATCTTATCCATGATTAACTTTTTTAGTTCAATGAAATATGGTATATAGAGAATATTTTGGTACATCACTAATCCATCATTAGTAAATTCATATGCCACACATATTGGTCCTTCAGTCCTTTACTACAAGCATTCATCAACATGATTAAACTATGCATCATTTTTCAAAGCGTATTTTATCTTAGTTTTTAAAAAAATCTTAGAGGTGTTGATTGTTTCCATGTGAATTAGCTACATTTCATGGTTAAATGCATTTTCTACATGATTTTCTTTACCTTTTTTGTGTCAGATCTCAAAGTCATATTCACTAATGAGTTCGAACCACCTAAATTTCTTGGCATTCAGACATGTCTAATAAGATAAGTACTTTATCCCATTATTGTTGGTCATGAATACAAACTTATGACCAAGAAAGTAATGACACCACATATTAAGGGTGTAGATACTATTTGTAAGTTCTAATTCATTCGTGGAATAATTATTCTTGTGCTCATTGAGCTTACTAAGTTTATAGTTTATTACATATCCATGTTGCAAGAGGACTCCTCCTAGTCCTTCTTTGCATGAATTATTGCATACCAAGAGATATTTGTTAGGGTATGCAATCTTATATACTAATGCATTGGTAAAGATATACTTTAGCCACTGATAATTTTTCTTTACATCCCTTGAATAGATAATATTTTCCCATTTCTTCTACAAAGAAGTGATCAAGTGGCCAATCTTGGAGAATCCTTAGATGTATCTCTAATAATAACTTGACAATCCGATGAATGATCTCATTTTTTTTACATTTCTTAGAGTGGGTCAATCCACGATGGCCTTTATCTTGTTAAAATCCATTTTGATCCCTTGTTTGGAGAACATATGATGCAAATAGTGAATTTTCTTATGGTAGAAGTCACACTTGTGAAATTTAGCATATTTTTATTGCTCCCTCGGTACTTGTAGCACTTTCTTAAGGTGTTCCTCATGCTCTTCCTTAGTATTCGAGTAAATGAGTATGTCATTGATGAAGACTAGTACATATTTTTATAAAAGTACATACTATGAATTGTTTTAATAAAGAACATGAATGTAATTGAGGCATTGGTAATTCCAAATGATATGACTATAAATTCAGAGTACTTGTGTCGAGTTCAAAATTATGTCATATGAATATCCTCATCATTTGATTGGTGGTATCTTGATCATGGGTCTATCTTGGAGGACATAGTGGCTCGCTTTAATTGATAAAACAAACCATAAATCCATGGAAAGGATATTTGTTCTTAATAGTATTTTTTTTCAATTGTTGGTAGCCAATTCATAGCTTGAGAGTGTTATATTTCTTCTTCACAAACATGGATGTTTCTCCCCGGGGGACACACTATGCCTAATATATCCTTTATCTAACATATATTTTAATAATATATTTATCTCCATCAACTCAAGTGAACTCATCCTATAAGGTACTTTGGATAACAACATTGCTCATAATATGATCTCTATCAAGAATTCCATATCTCACTTAGGTGGAAATCCTAGTATTTATTTAGAAATACATGTTGGAATTCTTGCAATATGGGATAATATTTGAGCTTCACCTCTTTTTTGTCTATGGATTCTAATCCATGAGTATCATATAACTGTGTCCTTTCCTATATTTCTTCTTCAATTGCATCACTAATACATGTATTACAACCATAGGTTTTGATATGCCTATGAGGATCCTAGGATGTCCATTGTCATCCAGACATTCCAAATTCTTGTTGTAACACTCTCACTTGACCTGGTGTGCTACCAACCATTCCATGTCGATAAAAAAATAAAATAAGCCGAAGGGAATTATATTCAATGCTTCATATGTGTGCATCCTGTTCATTTAAATAGGGAATGATTCCACTAATTCAATCACTTCCCTTTTTGTCCCTATATCTAGCTCGACTAGCCATAAATTCTTTTGCATATTTTTTCGAACGATGCAAGCATCAACCACTTTGGGAGAAACATAAATAAGGTTAGATTTTGGTTTAATTGAAATAGAAATAGGCCATTTAGTGATTATACCTTCTACATCAACCATTTATATATGGTGCTCTACTTGCTAATTTTCCATAACTACGTGGATATAAGGCATTTCGCATGCTACAAAATTGATTGTAGTAGCCTCTTGCACTTGATAAATCCTCTTGTTATTTTGTTGTATGTGGGGAAAGTCTTAAACTAAATGCTCTTCCCATAGTACCAACACTTGAAGCATTCATTTTTTACGACCCCTTGTCCTTCCTTCCATGGTTCCTAATAAATTATTCCACCTTTATGTACTGTAGTTATATTAGAATTTGCTTTTGGATGGGTAGCTTATCTGTTGGAATAAGGAATTATTGGGGGGGGGGGGTAAATCAGTGATTAATGATAATTTAACTTTTAATCCAAATTCATATTTTCTCTTCTAACTTGGAAATCACTCATGTGAGCATTCAAAACTAAATACAATAGTAGCAATGTAAACCTTTGACATGAATAACAATCAACTTGGCAGCCTATACACATGGACACAAATATTTAATGTGAAAAAGAAGAAGTCAAAAACCACCAATCTTTTTGTTCTTTTGATGTAATATGATCTCCTACTCAATTACATTAATTTTTTGTGAGAAACCCCTCACAAGAGGCCCCAAAACCCTTCAAATTAGCAATCCAAAAATTTCCAAGAGGCTCCAACCTCTTATAAATGAAGGCCACAACTTTTAAAGCATAAAGGACCTGGTCTATTATCTCTTACAGCTCCTACTTCTCGACACTCCCAACTTTTTTGCACTCTCTATTCTACATAAATCCTCCACATCCTTCACATTCACTCATCCTTTTAACCCCTTCATTCCAGTCCTCTCATACAACACACTCACACTACACACTCATCCGACACATTCATTGCACACCCCCACTCTACCTTGCACCACATCAACTCTATTTAAAGGGTAGATTTTAGCTAAGCCTCTTAGTTTGAGATCATGCATTAATTGAAATATATTACTTCAATTAGAACCGAAACAAAACACTATGACTGAGTTAAATTCCATAGAACAGTTCTTTGATGGCACCATTGACATTTATTTCTTCAGCATGGTTTTTTTTCCTTATTTGATTTGATGCCCACAACTAACTTGATCATTGAATTTTCCTTTCACTTTCCTAGAAAGCCGAAGGGATTGGTTCATTGAATTTTTGTATGGAATGGGGCGTACTATGTTTTTCCGCACTTTCTTGAGACTATAATTTTTCTCTAGTTCTATACATATCATATATTTTAGAAAGATCTTGAGTCTTCTCTAGCTACTTGAAGGTATTTCTCCCATATAATATGTGATGGAACCAAGACTACTTGTTTTTCAATTTGGATAGATATCAAAGAAAATTCATTACTAAAATAATGTGCTCCACAAACTCCAATGACCAATCTTTGTGAATGAGTACAATGAAGTTTCATCAACGTTAATTCCTTAGCATGAGTGAGCTTCTAGAGGTTATGAAATCAATTTCAATGTTTACAATATTTGGTGTTTTCATCTTTGAGTAGGCCTTCAAATTTGATGAAACAACCACCTAGTATGGCCTTTACGCTAGATACAAACATCCCTTTCAATGTTGGTAGGGAGGTTGTGGGTCATCTCTCTTTACCAGCTATGCGCCTACATTTATCCCGATTATCTTGGAGGCCCAACTAGCCCAAAGGCTTGAATTAGGTTCAATGTCTTTTGATTTTCACTTAAGACGAATTAAAACAAATGCGCATGAAATAATTCTAAAAAAGCTCTTGACACAAACCTCAAATTATTACCACATCAACTAGCACATGTAACCCCTACATTGTGCTGACATCACCCATGCCTACATGGTGCCATGTGTCACCCAAATTTGACCTACTTAGGCTCTCAAAATGTCCAAAACTGCATGCCACGTGTCACATGCTTAAAGTGCCATGTAACCCTGTGCTAACATCATCCTTCTACCACTTAGATGTTGGCATGTCTCCTTTCTCTATTGTTCCACATTGTCACATATATTTGGCACTGGTATTAGGTCCCATATTGCTTGGGGTGAAGGTTAGGTCAGCACCTTTCCTTGTGCCGCATGTACACTTGCCCCCAAATATGTCCGACCCCCTATTGGGTCGAATATGCCTAAGTCCCAACCTCTTTTCCACCCAAATTCTAAAATTTATTTAACAAAGAAATTTCTCACAAAACACATGGGAGAGGTGGAAACCGGAGCCTTGGAACCATGTTTGTTGATCATTTGAATTGCATACTTTGATTGACCATGGATTTTGATCCTAGAGGCTTTTTTTGACTTTAGAATACCATTAGAAAGATCTTTCTGAGAACTATCCAACTATGCCATTTCCAATAGAATCTGAGTTGATCTCATAAGGCATAAATTCCTTAAAATGTTGGCAGTCCCAACCACCATAATTATTATATTTTATAGTTTTTTTACTTATATTTTTAGTATGATGGCTTTCTATAAAAGGCTACAAAAAAATAATACCCCCCTTGAACTTGACTCACCATGCATTTGCCATCCTTTCTCATTTGACATCAATGCCAACATTATGTTCAACAATATCTCCCTTTAGCATTGATGGAAAGAGTTATATACCTTATTCTAGTATCTCTCCTTGAAACCAAGTAGGGTTCTCTCCATCTCTACACTTCCCCTAGCATCAATAATTATTCCACTCAGAAATTTCTTCTCCCTCTTTGACATCAATGGAAAAGGATACATCCAATGAAAGGAACTCCCTATGAAACTTTATATCCTATCATTTAATTGAATCCAACAAGATGAGTAGTTGACAATACTCATTCAAGTTGAGCCATTGGGTTGTAGGAGAAAACACTCTTATTTGTTGCCTAATATATTCAAAGGATTCTTGTGCAAGTGGCTTCATGAATATTATATATATAATATTATAATATATATATTATGTGTGTGTGTGTGTGTGTGATGTGTGTGTGTGTGTGTGTGTGCAAGATGCTCATTAGTGGCCACATGTTCAAGTCAAACAACAATAGTAGCAACCTGTTCTCTTAGGAAATGGAACTTATTTGGAATATGTTTGGTCTTAGAATGCATGACAAGATTTTTAGAGATGTTGATAACATTAGTGTTATCAAACATGTTTGTAATTGAATCATTCATATACACCTTGGTTTATTTTAAGATTTTATTCTTCCAAAAAATATGTGTGCAGTGGGTGGCTACATAAATGTACTTAGCTTCATCTATAGATAATGAGATTGAGTCTTGTTTTCTGTTGACCCAAGACACAAGACAATCTCCCAAAAAGAATGTTTCTCCAGACGTGATTTTTCTGTAATCAAGACTACCTACCCAATAAACAATGGTATAAGTTTTTAAATTGAAGTATTTATATCTAGAATGCCATAAAAAAAATTGTTTTATGCATTATAAGTATTTGAAAATCATTTTTACAACTGTTGTCACTCACTGCTTTATCAGTTATCAGTTGCTTCAAATTCTAAATAGCAGTGAATTTTGATGCTAATTCTTGAGCCATAGAAGCTACCATAGCTTAATTATACCCTCCCCATAGCATAACGCTTGGAAAGAGCTTTCGAACAATATATGGAAGTCAAAAAATGGACTCTTGGAGTAGAAGTTAGAGTGTGTTGAAGTTACTCTTGGGAAATTTGGAAAAAAAGAGGAAAAACCAAACGAGCAAGGCAAATCACAATCGGAGGTCCGAGGGGGGAATCACAATCTTGAATCTTACATCCTGTAGTCTCACAGTCTCATGATCCCAAATTCCTGCGATCCTGCAGTCCCAATGTCCCACAGTATTGTAGTCCCATAGTCTCACAGTCCCATGATCCCACAGCCTCGCAGTCCCGCAATATCGTAGTTCCACAGTCCCGTAGTCTTACAGTCTCACAGTCCTGAGATCCTGCATCCTACAACATCACAGTCTCATACACTCCAAAACCTTGTGTTATCGTAGATTTGCAATATAGTGGTACATCGTCGGGAGGTCAAAAAATAATTTACGAAGGAAATGTGTGCGAAAACAGGGTCGAGCAAGCCTTTTTCTCTGTCCTCCAGGGGGCCACATGGAGACATATGGTTGTTTCTCATAGATGACATGGAAGATGATGTCATCAATGATGTGGTAGCATGGATGACAAGTTGCAGTATGAAGGAAACATGGTAGTACGGATGTTGACGTGGCAGATCAAAAGTGTCACTCAGTTTCAGCATTTTCATGAGTGAAATTGATGAGCCTCGGTATTGCAACAAGAATGTTGTAACTCCCAATGCTACTGACTTTAATTATCAACCCGGGGTTCATACAAACTTAAAAGCTATCAGCATTATATGTGCAACATACAATGTGTCCTTCTTTTGCTGTCATGATGTAATGGAGTGCATGTACTGAAACCAAATCCTAAACTAATTGTATAAAATGAAATGCTCGAAATGGAAACCTTAACCTATTGCAAGAAATAAAGTATAGGGAAAAAAACATACTCTAATTGCATAAATATCATGAATTAAATGTAGAATAAGCCTAACATAACCCTATTTATCACATGTCATATTTAAACTAACTGACCATGGAGTCTGAAGGGAGTATTAACTGTTATGCACATGTGTGAATCTCCTTTTTAAATCTTTTTGTTTTATAAATGCAAATTCTAATCCTCACTTGTTCTTTGGCATGGGAGATAGGTATGGAGGAAGAGGGTTAAAATGGTCTTGATGGCATGGAGGAAAATTAAAGGCCTAATCCCAACTTCAATGATCATTTTTCTCAATTCAGGCTCAAAACAGGCCGCTATGGGATTTCCTACGGGATGTACTAGTTCTCCAACACAATCCCCCATCTTACTACAGGATGTTATAGATTTAGTATAGGAAATTATAATTCATCAAATGAATAGATGGGAAAATTTTATTTATTGACTAGGATGTCTTAGATATCCATTCCAAGTGGAATCAAATTGATTGAAGCTAGTTAGCATGCTCTAAAAAATAACAGAAATTTACTGCTAGTTGCCACAAAGGAGTTCCTGAAATCTAGATTTGGGAACAAGAAGACTAATCCAAGTATATCAATGATTACTATTACTTTCCAAATATTTTCCAAGCATGAAATGATTCTCATGATCCTGAAAAATAATTTACATGAACCATTTAACCCAATATTGGAACAAGAAATCATTAATACTAAATGCAGAAATAGAAAGAAATAAAAACAAGAGATGCATGTGAATAAGAAGTGGAAAGAAGGAAAGAAAATTATACAAAAGGGCTCCAAGGATCTTGGGATGGCAAAGCCCAAGGAAACTAAAAGACCTATGGAGGAGAACAAGATTTGTAAGCTTAACATGACACCAATCTTCATTATTTTCATGAATACAATTACATCCCTGCAAGAAAATACATTAGAGCTGCAAAAATATGAGTTCTCTCCACAGGAACATTCATCAAAATTTCCCTCTAGAGTCAAATTCAACATGGTACTTATAAAAAATGATTAGAAATCATTCCCCATGAATGGAGAAATTTTTCCCCACCAAAATCCCTTGATTATTGGATATGGTTCCCAATACTAGGAATCTGCATTAAATGGCAGGGAACACATTCCTAGATTTTCTCAATCATTGGAATTCCACAATCTGTGCCATAATTCCATAATATCTTGTTGATTTATTATTTAATAGTGATCCTGTTGTAGTAGGGAGAAAGTCCCTAAATTATCTGCTCCTCCGAATCTTCGTAATCTACCCAATATTCTCATAATACTCCACAAAAATAAATAAGGCATGAATATGAAATTATTCATAAACCTTCCTAATGGATATATTAAAGTTAAAAATACATTATCTAATGCAAAAATAGAGGTTAGATGTGCTGAAGGATGGTAATAGATCTTAATTTATGTTTAGTTTAGAGGCATGGGCCTTAAATTATGTCTAATTTAGAGACCCAGCATACCCCCTTGCTGAAACTGTTGATCATCCTCTGAGCAACTTAGTGACCTCATTATGCTTCATTCATGGCCCTAGTGGCCTCTCTCTTATGCACTAATAATATTGGCTGTAATTTCTACAAGGACAAGCCCAAAAACATAATTTTGCAAAGAAAATCCTTGTTTCTTGAGACCATTAGTTTGCCTTCTTCCCCTTATTCAAGATGGTTCTAAAATATTTTTTAGTTTGGAAAGGTCTTCAACATGCTTATCAACCTTTTACTACCTTGTTCCACCATTTGGAAACATATGAAACCTTCAAAATTTCTTTAGATGAGAACTAGGACATCTTGTAGTAATTCTTGTCAAAACTACAACAAACCCTTTTTGAGCATAGATGATAGTCTGATCCTGGGATAGACCCTCAACTTAATTCCCATGCCTTTCTATCATTTCTATAACATCTTTTAGACCTTGGACAAAATATAGAAAGAGATTAGAGACCTCTTGGAAAGTCTCTTTTCATCACTATAGTTTGAGTTCTATTTTGATGGTGGATGCCTCATTTCCTTTTGTTTCCTTCTTCTTCACTCTTGTGGCCTAGATGATTGCCTAATGGCCTTGGAGTTTTCTATTTTGATTAGGTCTGTCTTGAGGAAATTTTTTTTTGGGTTTTAGCACCATTTGTTCCTTTCTTCCTTCTTGTAGCAACATTATGTCTTCTTGTAGCAGCCATTCCTTCTCTTTCAGAGTCTTTTAACTGTATGGTTGTGATGAGAAATGATGTAGGTTTGGGAAAATGGAGAAGATGCTTTGTTTGTTTTTTCAAGAAATTTTTAGGGTGAGACAGAGTGTAGGGTTTTTTCTTGAAATTATGAAATGGGATGGATGAATGATGGATAGATAGTGAATATGAAGTGGATGGAGGGCTTGGAGTGTTGTGGTGACTTGGCCTTTGCAAAAAATTCTTCTTTTAACTGTTGTCCTCATTCCTTGAAATCATCACCCTACATAATTTTGTCTTCTCAACATTACATGAGTGAAAGAGTGACTAGTTGAAGGTAGCTGTGATTGCTGACCCATCCTTAGCTTATAAAACCTCATCTGTCATGCATTGACAACAAATTTCTAACTATAATATGCTCAAAAGAAGAGGTCAAGAATATTTCATAATTGTACCTACCTGATGGTTGTTGGAGAGACATGCATGATTCTGCTGAATTGATGTTGTTGTGCTTATCATGACTCAGGTACATCTTCTTGACTGCCTTTTTCTTTTTGTTGATCTTATGTTGCTAATGGGTTGTCTTCTTGTTGATGTGTAGGTGATGGCTTCCTCTATCGCTGCTAAGCTCTGGAGGAGTTTCATTGTGCATGTAGTTATGCTTCTCCTCTTTCAATCATGGTGTTGAAGGTTAGGTTTGGAGCCTGTTGTTACTTCCAAATAGGTTGTTGTAGCTGCCCTTTTTTTTTTTTAATGTTTGTGTCCTTTCTCTGTTGGAGGATAAATAGGTATTAGAATGAGTGGAAGGTGTGGCCGTAGAGTGACATGGTCATGATGGGTGTTGGCTGAGATGTGGTGAAGTCAATGTCCTTTTTTCTTATCCCAAAATAGGCATGCATCATAATTTTTCCATCAAACTTCTTTTCCTGTAGATTTTTAGAACTTTCTATAATACCATAGGAAACTCCTGTAGTAATTCATGACAGCCTTTGGTAGAATATTTGTTTCGTCCATATCTCCCAAATGGTAGAATGGATAGACCTGAAACTTTCTGGACATGTAACCATCATCATTATGCACCTCCCCATAAAAAATAATTGTTTAATGGATGCACGGATCTTGAGAAAAACTAAAAATGGTTGAAGGTGATGGAGGCCGATTTCATGGAAACCGTGCACTAGAATTTTCTGAAATTTCTTGGGCATGTTACCATCATCCATATGCATCTCCCTATGAAACATATTTTTAAATGGATGCACGGATATCAAGAAAATTAAAAAATGTTTGTAGGTGATGGAGGCCAATTTCTTGGAAACCATGTACTGGAATTTTATAAAATTTCTTGAGCATGTTACCATCATCCATATGTATCTCCCCATGAAACAACTTGGAAAATGGATGCATGGTTTTCCTATTATGGAAAAAATAATTTTCTTCTCTATGTATTTTTGTTTCTTGTAGTAAAACAAAGCCTTCTTGTAGTTTTTTAGGACAACAAGCAAACTGAATGGGAAAAGCTTGAGAATGATGGGTGGATGGTGGAAATAGATGAGGGTGATGGATTGGCATTACCTTGGCCTTGTTGGAGCATTTGAGAAAAGGAGGAGAAAGTCAAAATTTGACTTCTTTTGACTAGGTTTGACTTATTTTTTCTTTCTTTGGTGGCAACTTGTTTTTGTTCCTTGTAGATGTTGGAGAGCACCTACATTCATCAAAGAGATACACATAGAAAGGATTTTTTATTTTTTTTTCCTTTATTTTTCTAGGCCTGATAGCTGCTTCAATGAGGTTTTCAACTACTAGGTCTACCTAGGCGCCTAAATGAGGTTTTCAACTACTAGGTCTACCTAGGCGCCTCAACGACGGTTTTCACCTAGGATCTTTTATTTTTTTCTTTTTTCCCAACCCATTGACCACCTTATTGAGGTTTTCAATCAATGAGCCAATATGAGGTTCCTCAAAGGATGTTTTCACCTAAGATCTTTATTTTTTCTCTTTTTTTTTTCATTTTTCTTTTCTACCCTACCTTACTTGAAAAACAAAATCACTTTCAAGTATAAGAATACTTCTAATGGAGCCATGTGCACATCAAGATGATAGAAAAAATGATGTGTAGGCTTGAAATGTATGCTTTAACATGTACCTTGATTTCAAAGACTAAATGATTTGACTTTAAAAGGGTTAAGCATAGTTTAAGAAGAGCGTGATGCTCCATTTTATTGATTTTCTAAAACCAAACCTCAATATAACTTTGATGTCCTTGGTTTTATTTCTTATCTAGATCATTCTTCATGTCTTCTTCTACCATGACCTTCAAATCTTACTCTTTTTCCTGATTGTTCTCTTGAATACATGGAGGATTTGATGGTAACCATGAGGGAGATCTCTCGATCTTTGATCTTTATGTCTGCTCTTCATCAAGTGCATCCCATGATTTTGTGCTCTTCTCATTTGAATCTTGTTCTTATGAATGTGGTCCTTCAATGATATCAAGATAATATCTTTTTTTAAATACTCTTCCTGAGCTATGGTGAATACCATTGATCTAAATAGGATATTTTTTGAAGTTTTGTACCTTAGCATTGTAAGTGGGCTGAGCTACTTCAATGTGTGGGTTTGGAAATGGCAATACAGGTAGTTGAGTGGGAGTGGATATTTGAGATGGATGTGGTTGGGGTTGTGGTTATGGTGGACATGAATGGTAGGGATAACATGGAGTTGGGTATGGAGGATATTGAGGATATTGTGGATGGCTCCCATAAGTTCCTTCCCAACCTTGTTGCCAAAATTGGTTTTCAGGTTGAGATCGTCAATGTTGCCAAGGAAAGGGAGTGTTCCAATTACTTTGAGATGGATGTGTGTAAGCTTGAAATTGTTAATTAGGTTCTTGCATCATACTAGGTTGAATAGGATGTCATGGTCCTCTTAGAGATACATAACATAGATGCATTGGCAATTGACTTGCTCCATTGTCCTCTTGGAAAATTTCATTTAACCTTGGTAATGATGGACAATGTTTAACATCATGTGATTCTGCATGGACAACACAAATATCAACATCTTATTTTTCTTCATCTTGCATTTTTAATATTTCTACTTGCTTGGTTATATTGCTAAGAATTTCTGTTTTAAAATCATCAAACAAATTTCCAAGTTTAGCTTGACCTACTAAACTTGGTGCTAATTTACCTACTCTTGCCTTTCCTCTTGATATGTGTTTGCATGTTTCAAAAATTTATTCAAATGATAATTGGTATACATCACCTCTACTCATGAGGTTAATGAGATTAATCCATTCATCCCAAATTGTTCTAAGTAAGAGGGTTTTTAGTTTGTCGGATTCTAAATAATGTGGTTTTACTCACTTAACATTATACATGAACCTCTTTATTAGATCCTGAAGGCTCTCATCTTCTATTTGATTCATTCTAAATATTTCTTCTTTAAGATCATGATCTTTATATTTTTCTAGAAATATCTTTTGCATATCATTCCATGATCTTATTGAATTAGTCCCTAAACTCATGAACCATTTAAGAACTCTATCCTTCAATGTTGCCGTAAACAATCTCAATCTTTGAGTTTTTAATAAGTAACCATAAGATCTACAAATAATTTCAAATTCAAAGAGAAAGGTTTTTGGATCCTCCGACCTTAGACCATTAAATTTTGGAAGAAAAGATGGAGGGATGTTATTCATGTGCACATTGATATCAGTATATTGAATGGGGAATCTCAGAGGATCTTCCTCATTGCTATCTTCTCCATCCATTTCATCTACATTCTTTGCCATATATTCTTCTTCTTCTACCTGCAAAAGTGGATGGTGATATGGCTCTTACTACACCATGTCATCAAATGGGGGGTTGGGTTGGTGTTGGAGAATTGCTTTTGTTTTGTTTTTATGATTTAATGAAAACTATAATACAATGCAATTTTCTATATTTGAAATTAAATATTCCTAATGAAAATATTTTTTTGTTTTTGCAAAAATTAAAAAGAAATGAATCAACTAGGGAAGAAAAAAATGCATAATTTGACACCTCCCCGGAAATGGCACCTAAAAGTGATGAGCCTCGGTATTGCAACAAGAATGTTACAACCCAAAAGGCTACCGACTTTAATTATCAACCTGAGGTTCGTACAAACTTCAGAGGTATCGACACTATATGTGCAGCATACAATGTGTATTTCCTTTGCTGTCATGATATAATGGAGTGCATGTAATGAAACCAAATCCTAAATTAATTTCAGAAAATGAAATGCTCGAAATGGAAACCTCAACCTATTGCAAGAAATAGTGTACAAGGAAAGAAACATATTCTAATTGAATAAAGATCATTAACTAAATGTAAAATAAACTTAACTTAACACTATTTATCACATGTGATGATTCAAACTAACTGAGCATGGAGTCTGATCTAGGGATTATTAACTGTTATGTTCATGTGTCAATATAAAAGAACTCATTTTTTAATCTTTTGTTTTATAAATGCAAATGATAATCCTCACTTGTTCTTTGGCAGGGGAGACAGGTATGGAGGAAGATGGTTAAAATGGAATTTATGTCATGGAGTTCAAGTAAAGGCCTAATCCTAGCTTGAATGATGATTTTTCTCAATTCGGGCTCAAAACAAGCTACTACAAGATTTCCTACAGGATGTGCTATTTCTCCTACAGGATCCCCTGTTTTACTACAAGATGTTACAGCTTTACTATATGAAATTATAACTCATCAAATGACCAAGAAAATAAAATTGAAATTGGATGGGAAATTTTTTTCTATTCACTAAGATGTCTTAGGTATCCATTCTAAGTGGAATCACTCAAAAATACCTATGTTAATCCATGCTAAAAAACAATAGAAAATTACTAGTCGAAAAATCATAAATTTGAGAACTAGTGAGCTAGTAAATCCATCAAATGCCTAACCTAATTGAGTGAAAATGAAATGGGGTAAATTTGGCTATTAAATAGAATGTTTTTTTGATCTATTACAAGTGGAATCAACTTGTTTGAAGCATGTTATCATTCTCAAAAAAATAGCAAAAATTTACTTCTAGTTGCCACAAAGGAGTTCCATAAATATAGATTTGGGAATAATAAGACTAATCCAAGTAGCTCAATGATTACTATGACCTTACAAATATTTTTCAAGGATGATATAATTCTTGTGATCTTGAAAAATAACTTACATCAACCATTTAACGAAATCCTACAACATGAAATCATTAGTACTAAATTAATAAATATAAAGAAATAAAAACAAGAGATGCATGTGAATAAGAAGTGCAAAGGAGGAAAGAAAATGATACAAAAGGGCTCTGAGGCTCCTGATATGGCCAAGCCCAAGAAGAATCAAAGACTTATGGAGGAGAACAAGATTTATAAGCTGAACATGACACCAATCTTCATTATTTTCATCAATACAATTACATCCCTGCAAGAAAATACAATGGAGCTACAGAAATACAAGTTCTCTCCACAAGAACACGAATGAGAATATCCCTCTAGTGAAAAATTCAACTTGGTACTTATACAATATGATTAGGAACCATTCCCCATTAAAGGAGGAAGTTTTCCCTACCAAAAGCCCTTGATTACTGGATTTGTTTCATAATATTAGGAATCTGCATTAAATGGCAGGGAACACATTCCTATATTTTCTCAATCATTAGAGTTCCACAATATGTGCCATAATTCCATAATATCTTATTGATTTATTATTTAATATTGATCCTCTTGTAGTAGGAAGAAAGTCCATAAATTATCTCCTCCTCCAAATCTTCATAATCTGCTCAATATTCTCACAATATTCCACAAAAATAAACAATATTATGCACAAATATGCAATTATTCATAAATCTTCCTAATGAATATATTAAAGTTAAAAATACATTATCTAATGTAAAAAGAGAGGTTTAATGTGCTAAAGGATGGTCATAGACATTAATTTATGTTTAATTTAGAGGCATGGGCATTAATTTATGTCTAATTTAGAGGCCCATCAGAAATGGGGCCATTTTTCGGTGACACGTGTCACCACTGACAGGGTGACATGTGGCAGTGATGATGTCACGTCAGAGTATCGACAATCAGTAATTGCAGGAAGTAAAGTCTAATTCCTTCACCGATACTCCTCCTCGACTACAATTGTGATATGGAGAAAGCCCTTGGATGTGATAAGTTAATGCGGCCTATTTAAAAAAAATTCACATCTGAGATATCAGCTAGTGTACTGTAAGTGCCAATCAAAGGCGATTCAATTTATAAAGGAAAAGTTCACCAAGATAGCAGTTGAGAGTCTTAGTGCCCAAAGAGCTAAGTGCTCAGCCACAGCCCATGGTCAGGTGATATGAATAAACAAAAAGGAGCTGAAAGCATGGGGGCTAAAGGGCAGTCGAAACTCACATGTTTTCATATTAGTGTAGTGTTAAAAGCCTACGCCCGAGAGTCTTCTCTGTTACACTATAATACGCAACCCCAAGCAGATTAGGGCACCGATTGCATTCACTAGGATGCTTAAGACTGAAATGACAAAGTCAGTCCCAACAATAGATTTGACAGTAAATCATGGGAGATGGCGCATTCAAACCAGGTGTGGGCACATTCGTGAGAAAAAATATTTTGTAACATGCCTCCAGAGTCAGCGCTGAAAGCATTTAAACGAGAATAGACAATAAAAAGGCCAAGAAGCATGGGAAGCACACTACAACAGAGACATGGCCTGATTTGAAGTTTCCACAGGGACAACAAAGGACTCCTTCCTCCATTCTTCCTCTTATTTCTTTTTGACTTTTTATAGTTTTCTATTTCCAAGAAGTGATCAAATCTCAATTGTAATATTGAGGTACCAAAGCCTTACAAGGATTGAGACAACTAGTCTAGCAGATAGCTGGAGCTTTGGCTCAGAGATATTTTTTATTGTAACTCAAGCTCTCCTCCTCTTTTTATAAATAGGGGGATGAAATTTCTCACCCGTAGGGTCTGAGTTCTGTGATGTCAGTTGGTTCTAATATGTTTATTCATGGGGGCTTCACTGATATTGTGTTGAATGTATGGACTAGTTGTTTGGATCCTTTGAGATAAATGGTGTTTGCCTATTGATTCCAAGCATGATTAATATGCAGCATGTTCCTCTTGGTAATCTCATTTCATATATGTTTTTATTCCTCTGAAATAGTATAATGAATGTAGTTGGTTCCTCTTCAATCTATGGATTTATCTTTGCTGCTCATAGAATATATTACATGTGCTTATCACAGACCTACATGTGTTATTCACTAGCATTGTAGTACCTGTAAAATTACAGATTTACTTGTGTATTTGATTAATCTGTAGGACCTGTATTAGCCCAGATCTATGTTATCTTTGGTACAGAATCATACCCATGTTGTGTTTGATCTGAAACCTTCTTTCACACACCTCTATTTCTATCATTCCACTGGAAAACTATGATTTAGGACCCTGTGTTGTTTACAACCCTATCCATAGAATTCCACTTTCTGCTGAACATTGCTGCTTAGGATTCTATTTGTTACAACCCTATGCATATTTTTACCTCCTTCCTTTCCTCCTCTCTATCATTACTACGACTTTAGTTTTATTTTTTCTCATTTTTGTGTGTCAGCCACTAGAGGAAGAAGCCATTTATCTTTGAGATTACCCCAATATACCCTGAGCATTTGGATACATGATTTGGATTGAATCTACCTCAGTGAAGGCTCATTGAACCAAGCATCCCCTGTTACCTTTTTATGTGACAATTGGGGTGCTGCAAACCCCTCACATATAACCTTTCGTGCAAACCTCTATTTAAGATATCCTAGGCACTGGTATATAATCAACCCAGAGGCTATCTCTAGGGGGCTTTCTATCTCTCCTATAGCACCTGTGTTGTTGATGTGATTTGAAGCGACAACATCTTCTGACACCATTTCTGGGGAATGGATTAGATTATTTTTCCCTGTGTACGACAAAGTTTTACATTTCCCCTGTTAGGTGAGCAAGGGGACTCTAGGTTGAAGATATCTCACCTTGGTGAATCCACTGTCAAATTTATGGTAAACATCCTAGAAACTCCACTGTCCCTATCTTTATTTGATAATCTTGGCATTCAAGCAGCCCCATATTCACTCAGATGCTACAACATCCCAAAATTCTCCCTACTTTTGAAGCTGAAATCGATCACATAGGGAGGTTTTCAAGATGGTCGTTCCTACATTCCTGGCCAACCAATTTTCCCCATTGGATTTCTCTTCTATTACTGTTTATCCCAATCATGTCTCCACATTTCATGAGTGGAATTCCTTTTTTCCTACATTTAGTGGGAACATAGAGAGAAGACCTGACCAACACCTCAAATACTTTCATAAATGCATGGAGAAACACCTCAAATACTTTCAAGTGGTCTTTATATGAGGATGCTAGATTGGATTAAAACGATACCTCGTGGAATCATATATTCTTTGAAATGTTTTCATACAACATTCTATCAATATTTCAAAAGATTTTATCCACCAAATGCTCTATTTTAAGGTTTTTGCACACTTTTTAATGTGAAGATATTCCCGAGGTAAATAACCCTGTTGAAGATGTATGTGGGAGCTCATTCCAAGAATAAATCTACTCACATCAAGGAGAATCTCCCCATCAACAAGAAAAAGAAGAAGGAAACATCATTGAGCTACCAATAAACTCTCAGAGGGCTTATTCATTTGAGTACAATGTTTCTCCTTCTTTTGATGAATATAACTCTGATGGAGAGTCAAGTGAGGCAGAGCTACCATAATCCAGGTTATGGGAAGATGAGCAAGAAGAAGAAGCCCATTAGGAGGTCAGAAAAGAGGCTCCAGTCGATGATGCATATCTTTAACATGGAGAGTAGGATCAAGGATCTCCTCCAATATATGATTTAGAGGAGGAGGAAATGTCCATGAAGGTGAAAAAGGAGTTGTTTACCAGTAAGTGGGGAGAAAGCTCCCAACAACAAGTTTTTTAAGAAGAGCCCAAAATCGGATTGCTATAGAAATGTTTTTACCAAGAATTCTCAATAGACTCGCCAATCTATGACTCCTACAATTTTGACAATGAAGAGTCTGTTGCATATTTCTGAGATAGCTGTCCCATTGAAAAATGGGCAGTAAAAGATCGACAACTAGTTTTTCTTGAGAAGGCTGAAATTGAGGAGTTGACAGGTGTTTGTCACTTCCTTGGCTAAGAGGATACTGGTTAGTAGAATTCTTATGAAATTAAGGCAGCTGCAAACTTTATTTTCCTATTCCATGACCTTGTGGATGAGTACATGAGACTATTCTTAAGCGAGGAATAGACATTCTTTCAGCAACATGTATCAGGTTCTTTGTCTGCTAATTTTTCATGGTGCATGCTTATTTGTATCTTTCCTTTTCAGCAGTATCAAGGCATATGTTCTAGAACTCTAATGCTAGCCTAGCTCCATTGGATGGTTGAATATACTTTGATGAATTAAGCTATGTGCATAAGCAAGAATGTACATAAATAAGATCACTAGCTGAGCATTTACTTTCTAGTTTTTAGAATTTTTATTTATGCATTTTAGATTGAGGAAAGTCCCATGAAATTTTTCTGATTACAAAGATTCATTTATTACTAATTCCGTGCCCAATGGTGAAGGATACTGGTCTATAGGTTCTTAGTACTTTGCTAGAAAGGCATTATCCCCAGTAGGAGCCAATGTTGTCACTCATTTCTTTATTAGTCCTCGATTGCTTCAAATGCCAAATAGAAGTTAAGTTTAATGCTAATTTTTCATCCACATACTCTATCAAATCTTTTTTGGCATTATGATACAGGTGTTGTCCTTGATGGCAACTCACTCAGATAAAAGATCACAGTATAGCAGGTTAACAACAAAAAATTACAAATTAGACTACAAAGAATGAAAAAAGAGAGGTATACACAGGTTCACCTTGACGAAGGTGCGTATACACACAGGTTCACTGAACACAAGTAGCGTATACATACACACACACTTTCACAAAAGGAAAAGTGCATATATCTTGGAAAACTAAGTTTTTGCTCCAAGGTATTTGGTCCATGGTATTTTGATCCATGGTATTGTTCCAAGGTATATGGTCTGAGGTATTTACCCTAGGTACTTGGTCCAAGGTATTGGTCCTAAGTGGTTTTGGTCCATGGTATTAAGAAAACCGTAAAACTATAAAAGTAGGAGAAGGTCATTAGGCCAGGTGAGAAAGTATTGAATATCTAATGAAGTGTGAGATCTAGTATGCAGGTTATCAGTTGATGGTGCTTTGCTTGATCTGAACCAAGGATGAACTTTTGTGGTTGATGAGGGATAATATCTAACGATGGATAAGGATCTTAAGGCTTGAAATGAATTATCATTATATGGTGCGTTCATGTATAATCTAGATCTGAATACTGATGCATGTGTTGTCTGTAAATGTTATGATCTGGGTATGACTGAAGTCTGGAATAGCTGCAAAATTATGAATTAATATTTGCATATGTATATGCTGGCTGGATTTGGTAAAAGCTCATATACATTATGAGATATGATATTAGAGGTTGCAGTTGGATTTGGCTATTGTTGCAGAATTCTAGGTTCAGCTCTATGTTCTGGTAACTGTGTTTTTATGACAGTATACTAAATTTTCAGATTGATTGGTTGATTGTGATTAGCATAGTGATGATGGGACTTGAGTGATTCAGTTGTGGGTGATTTAGGGATTGATGATTGAGTTTCAATGATTGGCTAATGCAGATGTATTTGATGGTTGTCTTGTAGTGGTGATTAAATTTGAGCTTCAATGTTGTTGATGGGTCAAGTCTAAAAATTTGATGAAACATGGCCTTCATATTATGGTGTTGCGTTCCATGAGTATCTAGTCCGAAAATTTATGAAACGTGGTCCCTGGAGGAAGAGAGATGGTTGTAGCCTTCTGTAGGCCAACGCCTACATTATTGGCTAGTGTTGGGTATGGGATCCCCTGCAATAGGTTTTGGGGCTTAAAGCCCAAGTTTTGGTCAATTGTATTGTAAGACTCCGCGAAGTATGGGCATAGAGCGTGAAAGTCTAGGATGAGTCATAGGGTTGTCCGCCCTAAGAGTTTTAAAATAATGTAAAGTTGTGTACCATGGGATTGTATAAATAGAGCGAGGCTCTAAGTGTAAAGATATTTTTTGCAAAAAAAAACAAGTAATAGATAGATGCGAAGGCATGGTCAGAGCATAGGGGAAAATTTGAAGTGTATTGGGTTGTAGTAGTAGGAAGAGGCTCTGCAACTAAGTGCAAAGAGGCCTAGTAGAGTTCGCAGCTGAGTGTGCAGACCCCCGCAGCTGAGTGCACAAGGTGGAATCGGGTCTGTAAGTGGGATTGTACTTGAAAAGGAATACTAATAAAGATAATTTTGATTCAAACTATTGTGCATCTATGTTTCTGTTTATATTTATGCATTTATGTTGTTTATGATTACGCACACTTAATTGAATGTTGAATAAAATAATAAGAATATTGGGCCCTCACAAGTTAAGTTAAGCACTAATATAATAGCACAGTAAGAATAGATATCGGGATAGTAATTTCTTTGTGCCCTTACAGAGGTGCGAGGAGGTAGTGGCATAGGTCATCAAGGGTAGACAACTGCACTGATTAGCACAAGCGCACCTCCAAAACCTTCATCAAGACATCCCTATGGTGTGGAAACCTGGTACCAACACCCTCCCATACTACTTTAGGTGAGACCTGAGTCTGCGCTCCGTGGACTGTTGCTGAAAAGGCTAGTAGTACTGGGATTTGCTTAGCTAAATCACTTCTAAACCTGGGTCAGGTCCCACTAAGCCAAAAAATGGTTTTGTTGCCAAGATCGGTATTTGCATAAGGGATGTCTAATGTCGTGCCACTGGAATCCAACAAAGTAGGAAATTGAAGAGTGGTTGGATAAGAATATTCACGAGTTCGTGACATAGGAAAATAGAACTCCACAAGTATTTGAGAAAAAGTGGTTGGATCACTACGTGTATACGGAAATCCATGAGATTTTATCTGCATCCTTTCCTTCTGAATTGTATGAGTGGATCGCAAGGTTAGCTACCAGCCAAGGAAGGTGTAGGCTCGACCAACTGATAGTGTGATCTCTGGAATTAGTGCACAAACTGGAAGCCTCTTAAGATAAGATAGTGTGAGTTGTGGACCACTGGCTCGACCGAATAATAGGAGGATTTATCACTGAGTTCGCGGTAGACATGACCATCAGTTACAGTGAGGTAGAGCAACGTTTTCTCAAGGGACCACGAGGTAAGTATATTAAATCTTTGAATACTTGGATTAAGATGTTGTTATGTGAAAGAAGGTTATGTGAATAAATTAATGTTTGGGACTATACAGAGCGGAAGAATCTACAAAAGCAGAAGTAGTGAATAATTAGAAAATAGTCCCTTAATTTCACCCTCATGGGAGAGCGAGGACAAGCTCGAGAAAGTTTCTCCAAGAAGTGTAGTCAGTTTGATAAGGCAACAGATTTTGCAGTTACCGCCCACACTGTCACCCACTTCACCTCCTTCACCTCCATCGCCCCCCACTCCACATCCACCACCTCCACGGTTCAGTATCATGAGAGCGATAAAAATGCCAGTATTCAGAGGAGTAGGGAATGAGGATCCAAACCAATTCTGGTTCGTGGTAAGAGAAGTATGGGAAGCACAAGGTGTCACAGACGAAAACATTAAGAAGGCTACATTGGTGAGTGAACTGCAGGATCACGGATTAACATGGTACATCAAGCACTCTAACGACCACCCAAATGCAAGGATAGGAAAGATCCAGAATCCATTGAACAGAGAATTAAGCAGGCCAAAATCAGAGACACGGTCAATAATCAAGTTTAAAGAGATCACAATGCTTCCAGGCGAGACCCCCTGGGATCTAGACTAAAGTCTAAAAAGTATGATCTGTGAGGCCAATATGACGCTAACAGATGCACAGCATCACACATGGTTTGTAGCATCTCTGACACCACACTTAAGGATGGCGTTGTCACAACAGAAATTTTCTACCTAGGCCGAAGCGTTGGAGATGGAAATGATATTACATGACACCACGATATAGGACCCAGGGTTGGGAGTTCAGAAAATCCACATGCAACTATAGAATCTATGTTTGGAAATGCAAATCTTGAAGCAGGATAGGGCATTGTGGCTAGAGACGCACAAGGAAGTATGGTGCATAAAATGCAAAGGCTAGGGTCATTACAAGCATCATTGTCTAGTGTTCACGAACTACTTGGCAAGAGGAGGGCCAATGCCATTGGGACCGGAGACATAGGTAGGGCCGAGCACGACACTCGCTTTATGGTGCGCGATCTGTCAGATAGGAGGAAAACACACGATGGACAATTTTCATTTGCTGCAAAAATATACACAGACATGCCAACAATTGTTTTGTAATTTCTATAGGTTGGTAGGCCACGATTAGCACACTTGCCGTAGTTACGAGCTAATGACGGATTAGACCCCATACTATAGGATGTAGACCGAAATGTGAGCCCTCAAACTAGATACGGGGATGGCACACGCTGGATTTTAGGGGTAAGCTTGAGGAGGAGGTGGAATGGGACCAGGAAGGGGTCGTATACAATTAATTTGTTACAATTGCAGAGGACCAGGGCACTATGACCGCGACTGTATCAACCTGATGAGGATATCCTATATGTATTGTACTCAGTTTGATCATGAAACAATAGACTGTCCTACATTAATCACAAAGATTCGCGAAAAAGGGGTATTCCATCCTTCCCCGACTCAGAATATACAAATGTTGAGGTCTGGACCGCGTGAAGAGGACCTGAATGTAAACATGATGCTCAGAAGTGGTTCGACCATGAGAGAAGATAAGGGAAATCAACCAGAGGAAAGTACATGGGTTCACAAGGCTCCTGCAAAGGAACTCGAGTTTGACTTAGAATGTGCAAAGGAGACATTCATGGAAGCTAAGAAGAGATTTATGGAAACCTCTACTTCAGGTAGTAAGGATCAACCAGAGCCAGGAATGGATCCTTCAATGCTTTCAACCTTTTTAGAGACATGTATGAAACTACTACACAACAACAAGGTGGTTAAAGGACTATAGGAAATGATCACCAGGTGCACAGGGTCATGGGAACCATGTGTCATCAAGAAATTGGGAAAGCATGCATTGCGCACTCGAAGAGAAAGGAGGTTGATGGCACAGATTGGGGAATATGAAATGGATAAGGTCATCCTAGATCTGGGTTCGGGCGCAAATGTATTACCGAAGCAAACATGGGAACATAAGGGTAGGTCCATGTTATAGTGGTCCCCTATTCAATTACAAATGGTGAACCAACAAAATATTTTTCCCATGTGAAGGTTGCAAGGGGTAATAGTTGATATTGATGGCGCGAGCATACGGACGGATTTCGAAGTAATAGAGATTTTCGATGACAGCAATCCCTATCACGCATTGTTAGGAATAGAATGGGAAGTCGATATGAAATGAGTCGTCAACCTAAAGAAGCGCAAGATGATATTAGAGGAAAAGTCATTATGCATAGTAGTTCGCTGGACCCAGTTGAAGGAGCGTGCTACACTGAACTAGTGCGCGATGATGATCTTGATTGTATTTAAAAGATAACTATGCGAGAATAGGATTGGGTGAATCTGAATGCAGATGGGAGGATCTTGTGGGAGCATGAAAGCTCTTGGACTTCGGATTTAGACAAAGAAGTAGAGTTATGGAAGAATTGATTGCATGAAGTAATGACTCTGAATTGCAACATGATGATTAGATCACACCATTGCATGACAACAGAGGCATGAGAGCTACTGACATATGATGGATTGACAGTGGTGGATGAATTCTTGAGTAAATTTGAAAGCGCAGTACCAGAACAATAATGGTTCGATGTGTTGAAATGGGCACTGCATGCAACACCCACATGATGGTGGGGTACACATCAAGGAAATTTTGAGGACTGGCGCAGATGTAGAAGGATGATACGCCTACAGTTTGGAAAGTGCAATTGCGGTTAGAAGACAAATATGATGGGTGAGATGACCCATGTACACACCTTGTGAAATGGACCAAGGTCTATGGGGAAGAACCATAGCTTGAATTGGTACACTTATTCTACCATACCTTGGATGTAATATCCATGAACTGGTATACTGAGACAGAACTCTGACATGGTATGGGTGAATGGGATGTCTTGCGCAAAGGATTTTTGTTAACATTCACATTTTAAGACTGATGGTTGGATACTATTGACGATGCACTGCAAGCAATAAAAGCCACCATCTTTAAAATACCACAAGAGCCATTGGAAATGTTGCAGCTAGAATGGGAAATATAGTTAAGTAGCACGCTAGAGTGTTATAAGGTGCATGTGGAGGAGGATGATGACAACCCCTAAAATATTAATATTCCAGAAACCGAAGGTTGTCACGAGGTTAGAGGACCATCAATTGAGGATTTCGACATCACTGTGCTGCTAAAAACAAAGCAGGTAAACATTGCGACAAAAGCAGAGCTGAAATATGTGACGATGGGAGACTATTGGGATGATGCTATGGTAGATAAGGTCATTGCATTACTTTGCAAATACCAAGACTTGATCTCGACCAAAATCACAGACTTAAAAGGGATCATTGGCAACTTAGGGATGATGAAGATCACCCTGAAACCGAATACGAAGCTAGTTAAGCAGCGACCTTATCGATTGAACCCAAAGTATAAAGAAAAGGTCCACGATGAATTAGATAAAATGATTGTAGCCAAAATTATCGAACCAATGGAAGAATTCGATTCGGTGGGTCTTATGGTAGTGCAAGAGAAAAAACAAAAATGTGAAATAAGAATATGCTTGGACCTCAGGAAGCTCAACGATACCTATGTTCATGATCCATTCCTGACACCATTCATAGATGAAGTATTAGAGAATGTTGGTAGTTAGGAAGCTTACTCATTCACAGATGGCTTCTCAGGGTACCATCAGATCAAGATTGCACTAGAAGATAGGAGCAAAACAACCTTCACAATAGAATGGGGCTACTTTCAGTAAACCACTATGCCCTTTGGACTGAAGAACGCACTAGCGATATTGTCACACATAGTGGTGGTGGCATTCAAAGAATACATCCACAAGTTCTTGGAGGTCTATCTAGATGATTGGACTGTCTTTGGATTAGTTAAACACCATGTAGCGAGCTTATGGTTGATGCTGGATACTTTCCACCGACACCAGATTGCACTGAACCTTAAAAAGTGCACCTTCTTCGTTCTCTTTGTCAACCTACTAGGCCATGTGATCTGCAAACAAGGCCTGATGGTGGACCCTACAAAGATTGCTGTTATTCTGAATCTGGAAGCACTGCGCAATGTCAAATAGTTACGCGCTACTTTGGGGCACACTGACTACTATAGGAAGTTTATCAAGAATTATGCCCAAATAACCACACCGATGGAAAAGCTATTGAAAAAAGATGTGACATATTGCTGGAATGATGATTGCATGAAGAGTTTGGATGTCCTAAAGGGGAAACTAGCCTCCGCGCCAATTTTGGTCTTCCCAAAATGGGACGAGGAATTTCATGTACATGTTAAGGGATCGTGTATCGCGTTGGGAGCCGTACTCACGCAGGATGGTGCGGAGGGTGTGGATCACCCGATTGCATTCGCAAGTCGAAGATTATCCAAAGTAGAAAATAACTACTCTACCACCAAACATGAGGGGTTGGCAATGGTGTACACATTCTAGAAATACCAACACTATTTACTTAGAGGACATTTCAAGATGTATACTGATCATTTCGCATTGAAATACTTGGTGAACAAGCCTGTGTTGGGGGAGCACATATGGAGATGGCTCCCACTGTTTCAAGAATATGATTTTGAGGTCATAGTCAAACCGAGACACTTAAACGCAGGACCAGACCACTTGTCACGAATTGAGATGGGTGAGGAAACAACAAATTTGGAGGAGGGACTACCTGATGCACAGCTCCTTGCAGTACGTAGCGTGGATGGACACTTCAAAGATATAATCTATTTTCTAATAATAGGGACTGCGCCGAAGAAGTACTCAATCGAACAGAAGAAGGAATTGTTGGTGCGCACGGTAGAATTTTCTGTCATCATGGGGCACCTCTACAAAATGGGCAATGATGAGATATTGTGAAGATACATTCCTAAATTTGATCGAGGTCAGATCCTTGTGGAAGCACATGGAGGTGTTGCAAGAGGATACTATGCAGGACGTGCAACCACTCAAAAGATTCTTTCAATAGGGTTATGGTGGTTGACCCTACACTAGGATTCGAAAGCGTATTATAAGGCCTGTGATATATGTCAAAGGACAGGAAAACTATCATGAAGGGATGAGATGCCACTAAATCCACAAATGAAACTGCAGCCATTTGAGAAATGGGAAATCGACTTTGTGGGCCTAACAAAACCTCAGGGAAAGATGGGTGCGTGCTACATCATCACTGCGATGGAGTACCTAACATGATGGGTGGAAGAACAACCAATTAAGGATTGCACATTTGCCATGACTGCGAAGTTTTTGTTCGAAAACATGTTGACACGATTTGGTTGCCCGAAAATCTTAATGAGCGATCATGGAACACATTTCCTGAATGAAACCATCAGCACGCTCATAGAAGAGTTCCAGGTTTATCACCATAAAAGTATACCATACCACCCCTAGGAAAATGGAACAGTAGAAGCATTCAACAAAATACTGGAGACTACGTTGACCAGAATATCTAACATGCAGCGAAACGACTGGGACCTGCACATACTCATAGTGTTATGGGTGTACAAGACAATGTGCAAGAAATTGATGGGATAGACACCATTCTGGTTGGTCTATGGTACGGAAGCAGTCATGTCAATGGAATACATCGTACCTATTTTGTGAATAGCAACACTCACTGGCATGTCAGACTGCAAAGCTATGGAAGAAGGGCTCGTGCAATTAGAAGAACTCGAGGAAGAAAAATTTCTTGCCAGATTTCACTAGTAGGTACAAAAGCAGCATGAAAAGGCCTGGCACGACCACCATATCAAGTTGTGCACCTTCAAGTTAAATGACTTAGTGTTGCTGTATGACATCAAGTTTGAAAAGGTTCCTGGAAAATTCAAAATGCATTAGTTGGGACCATATGTGGTAAAAGAGGTCACAGATGGAGGCGCAGTCTAGCTAATCAAACTTAATGGAGAACCCTTCCCAGGAAAAGTAAATGACAGTCGCCTGAAGCCTTACATGGGTGGGCCAAAAATTTGACTAACCAACCAAAGCACAGTATTCACGACCCGAGAAGTCGGACGAGGGTGTGGGACTGTAAAAATAAGCACTAGAAGCTAGTACCAAAGAAGAGAATCGAGTCAGAAGCAGATGATTCAAAAGAGGAAATGGAGCAGATCCAATAGAAGGCAGAGTAGTGCACTATGGACCTTCATGCAGCACAATCACAGTTGGAGGGGCTCCATGCCAAGATCATCGCACTAGTAGAGTGACTCGGGACGAGTCACGATGATTGCGTGGGGGGCTTGTTGGGCATGGGATGCCCCGCAATAGGTTTTGGGGCTTAAAGCCTAAGTTTTAGTCAATTGTATTGTAAGACTCTACGAAGTGCAGGTGCGGAGCACGAAAGTCTAGGATGAGTCATGGGGTTGTCCACCCTAAGAATTGTAAAATAATGTAAAGTTGTGTCGGCTTACCCATGGTCCGCAGACCATGGGATTTTATAAATAAAGCGAGGCTTTAAGTGTAAAGATAGTTTTTGGGAAAAAAAGCAAGTAATAGATAGATGCGAAGGCATGGTCAAAGCATAGGGGGAAAGTTAAAGTGTATTGGGCCATAGTAGTAGGAAGAGGCTTTGCAGCTGAGTGCACAGAGGCCTAATAGAGTCCCCAGTTGAGCGCGCGGACCTCTACAGCTGAGTACGCAGGGCGAATTTAGGTCTATAAGTGGGATTGTACTTGAAAAGAAATACTAATAAAAATAAGTTTGATTCAGAATATTATGCATCTATGTTTTTGTTTATCTTTATGCATTTATATTGTTTATGATTATGCACACTTACTTGAATGTTGAATAAAGTAATAAGAATATTGGGCCCTCACAAGTTAAGTTAATCACTAATATAATAGTGTAGTAAGAATAGAGATCAAGATAGTACTTTATTCGCACCCTTACAAAGGTGCTCGGAGGTAGTGGCATAGGTCGTGAAGGGTAGGCAGCTGTGGGGAGTAGCGCAAGCACATAGGTTCAGACCGTGAACCTCCAAAACCTTCATCAAGACATCCCTAGGATGTGGAAACCTGGTTCCAACACCCTCCCATACTACATTGGGTGAGACCTTAGTCTGCGCTCTGCAGACTGTTGCCAAAAGGGTTAGTAGTACCGGGATTTTCTTGGCTAAATCACTTCTGAACCTAGGTGAGGCTCCACTAAGTTGCGTGCCTTCAAGGTAAATGACTTAGTGCTGTTGTATGACAGCAAGTTTGAAAAGTTTCCTGGAAAATTCAGAATTCACTGGTTGGGACCATATGTGGTAAAAAAGGTCACAGATGGAAGCAAGGTCTAGCTAGTCAAACTTAATGGAGAACCCTTCCCAGGAAAGGTAAATGGCAGTTGCCTGAAGCCCTACACAGGTGGGTCAGTGACTTGACTAACCGACCGAAGCACAATCTTCGTGACCCGAGAAGCTAGAAAGGGGTGCAGGACTATAAACCCAAGCACTAGAATCCAATACCAAAGAAGAGAATCGAGTCAGACGCAGATGATTCAGAAGCAAAAATGGAGAAGATCCAGCAGATGGCAGAGCGGTGCGCTGCAGACCTTTGTGTAACATAGGCATAGTTGGAGGGGATCCATGCCAAGATCACCACACCAGCAGGGTGACTCGGGACGAGTCATGATGATTGTGTTGGGGGCTTTTTGGGCATGGGATCCCCCGCAACAGGTTTTGGGGCTTAAAGCCCGAGTTTTGATCAATTGTATTGTAAGACTCAATGAAGTACGGACGCGGAGCACGAAAGTCTATGATGACTCATAGGGTTGTCTACCCTAAGAATTGTAAAATAATGTAAAGTTGTGTCGGCCTACCCATGGTCCATGGACCATGAGATTGTATAAGTAGAGAGAGGCTCTAAGTGTAAAGATAGTTTTTTGGAAAAAAATCATGTAATAGATAGATGTGAAGGCATGATCAGAGCATAGGGGGAAAGTTGAAGTGTATTGGGTTGTAGTAGTAGGAAGAGGCTTTGTAGCTAAGTGCGCAGAGGCCTAGTAGAGTCTGCAGCCAAGTGCACTAACCCCTGCAGCTGAGTGCACAGAGCAAAGTCGGGTCTGTAATTGGGATTGTACTTGAAAAGGAATACTAATAAAGATAAGTTTGATTCAGGATATTGTGCATCTATGTTTCTATTTATCTTTATGCATTTATACTATTTATGATTATGTGCACTCACTTGAATGTTGAATAAAGTAATAATAATATTGGGCCTTCACAAGTTAAGCACTAATATAATAGCACAATAAGAATAGAGATCAGGATAGTACTTTCTTCATGCACCTACAGAGGTGCATGAAGGTAGTGGCACAAGTCATGAAGGGTAGACAGCTTCACGGAGTAGCACAAGCACACAGGTTCGGACTGCGAACCTCTAGAACCTTCATCAAGACATCCGTAGGGTATGAAAACTTGGTTCCAGCACCCTCCCATACTATTTTGGGTGAGACCTCAGTCTGCGCTCCACAGACTGTTGCAGAAAGAGTCAGTAGTACCAAGATTTTCTTTGCTAAATCACTTCCGAACCTGGGTCAGGCCCCACTAAGCCAAGAACTAGTATAAGAGCCAGGGGGTTGGAGCTCCCTTCTAGTAGTAGCTAGAGAATGAGTGAAGGTTGGTTCCTTTAGTAGGCCGACGCCTACGCACTAGTAAACATATCATCTAGTACAAGAGCTAGTGGGTTGTAGCTCCCTTCTAGTAGAAGATGGAGAATGAGAGAAGGTTGTAGCCTTTTGCAAGTGGGTGCTTGCGTACTGGTATGACTCTGTGCCAGTATAAGATTGTAAACAAGTTTTTCTTATGTTAAGAAGAAGACAGCAGCAGGTGCTTTTTGTCCCGCATTGGGTTTCCACCTTAAATCTTGGTGCTCATGTGTGTTTCTTATGTGTGATGGTTTGTTCTGATATTACTACACATGGTTATTGTTTATATGGTTAATGAAGTACTGATGCACTGATTAAAGATCAACATATGATGAATTAGCTGAATCATAAGTTTGCTAGATATATGTTGGTTTCCTTAAACATAGTTGTGTGTACATGCAAGTTACCTTCACTGAAGTAGCATATATGAATTTGAGTATGAAAAGAAAAATATTATTGATTTGACTAATATTGAATCCCCCCCCCCCCCCTCAGTATTATTTCCAACAATTGGTATCAAAGCAGGTCCTTCAGAAGAAGGTTGATCGCTTGAAGGGAGATCCATCATCATGAGCAATCAAGAAAGCGTGGGATCCATCAGACTCCTAATCTTTGATAGAAGAAACCTTGTTTATTGGAAGATAAGAACCACAACCTATCTACAATCACTTGGAACAGATGTTTGGGAAATCATGGAAGGAGGATATACATTTCCATCAGGAACTCCTACAAATATGACAGGTAAAAAGAAATATGAAACCACTGCTAGGGCTATCAATACATTATTGGGAAGTATGTCACAATCAGAGTTTGTCAAAGTTATGTAGCTCAAATCAACAAAAGAAATATGGGACAAAACCATTCTAAAGCACTAATATAATAATGCAATAAGAATAGAGATCAGGATAGTACTTTCTTCATGCACTTACAGAGGTGCACGAAGGTAGTGGCACAAGTCATGAAGGGTAGACAGTTTCACAGAGTAGCGCAAGCACGCAGGTTTGGATTGCGAACCTCTAGAACCTTCATCAAGACATCCGTAGGGTATGAAAACTTGGTTCCAACACTCTCCCATACTACTTTGGGTGAGACCTCAGTCTGCGCTCCATGGACTGTTGCAGAAAGAGTCAGTAGTACCGAGATTTTCTTCGCTAAATCACTTCCAAACCTGGGTTAGGCCCCACTAAGCCAACAGCCAGTATAAGAGCCAGGGGGTTGGAGCTCCCTTCTAGTAGTAGCTAGAAAATGAGTGAAGGTTGGTGCCTTTAGTAGGCCAACACCTATGCACTAGTAAACATATCAGATAGTACAAGAGCTAGTGGGTTGTAGCTCCCTTCTAGTAGAAGCTGGAGAATGAGAGAAGGTTGTAGCCTTTTTCAAGTGGGTGCTTGCGTACTGGTATGACTCTGTGCTAGTATAAGATTGTAAACAAGTTTTTCTTATATTAACAAGAAGACAGCAGCAGGTGGTTTTTGTCCCGCATTGGGTTTCCACCTTAAATATTGGTGTTCATGTGTGTTTCTTATGTGTGATGGTTTGTTCTAATATTACTACACATGGTTATTGTTTATATGGTTAATGAAGTACTGATGCACTGATTAAAGATCAACATATGATGAATTAACTGAATCATAAGTTTGTTATATATATGTTGGCTTCCTTAAACATAGTTGTGTGTACATGCGAGTTACCTTCACTGAAGTAGCATATATGAATTTGAGTATGAAAAGAAAAATATTATTGATTTGACTAATATTGATTCCCCCCCCCCCCC
>APFE030912305.1:251124-279595 GCA_000404065.3 Pinus taeda | reverse complement strand
GCCGCCCCTCTCAGTATTATTTCCAACAATTGGTATCAAAGCAGGTCCTTCAGAAGAAGGTTGATCACTTGAAGGGAGATCCATCATTTTGAGCAATCAAGAAAGCATGGGATCCATCAGACTGCCAATATTTGATGGAAGAAACTTTTTTTATTGGAAGATAAGAACCACAACCTATCTACAATCACTTGGAATAGATGTTTGGGAAATCGTGGAAGGAGGATATACATTTCTATCAGGAATTCCTACAAATACGGCAGGTAAAAAGAAATATGAAACCAATGCTAGGGCTATCAATACATTATTGGGAAGTCTGTCACAATCAGAGTTTTTCAAAGTTATGTAGCTCAAATCAACAAAAGAAATATGGGACAAAACCGTTCTAATCTATGAAAGAGACTCTCAGGTAAAACGTGCTAAACTGCAAACTCTCAGAATTCAATATGAAACTCTTAAGATGCACAATGATGAAAGTATAGCTAGTTACTTCTTACGTATAGATGAGGTTGCTAATTGCATGAAGAATCTGGGTGAAAAGATAAAGGAAGTTACCTTAGTTGAGAAAGTTTTAAGATCCTTGTCTAGTAAATTTGAATCAATCATATCTGCCATAGAAGAAAAATAGAATCTATAGACTATCACTATGACACAGCTTCACGGAATCTTAAATACCTTTGGGATGAGAAAAGGAGGCCAATTAGATATGAGAGATGCCACATTTAAAGCTTTATCAAAAGGAAAGGAAGAACGCAATGAATCAGGACATATTTCAGAAGAAGAAGATGAAGTAAACTTTTTCAAGAAGCTTCAACGGGGTTTTGGAAACTTTAGAGGTAAACTACCTTTAAAATGTTTTGCCTATGGTAGAGTTGGTCATTATGCTACCAAATGTCCTCATAAAGATAAATATGATAAAGGGGAGGAATCTGCAAAATGGAATAGAAAGCAAAGTGTAAGTAAAAATAGTTACTATACTCATGAAGATAGCGATGGTTTATCAAATAGTGATGAAGATGAAAATAGTAATGGCTATAGACTTCTAATGGCTTATAAAGATGATAATTTTTGGGATGCTTTAGAAGAAGATGACCTTCATGAAGAAATCTCTAAACTCAAAATCTATTTGGAAGAAAAGAATATGATTATAGATACCTTGACATACCAACTTGTTGAAAGAGAAAAACACAATGAAAACCTAGAATGTGAAATTGTGGGTCTAAGAAGGGATCTTGAGAAAACAAAATCTCTCAATCTTAGATTTGCTAAAGGATCAGAAACCTTAAATGAAATTATCAAAGTGCATCATTCTCCTCTAATAAAGACAGGTCTTAAATATACTGAAGAAGCATCTCAATCACATAATTCGTCAACCTCCACTAAAAGCTATCTTGATGCAGCAAAGAACAGTGAACAGTATGACAATCGTCAATAAAGGCATAAAGTAGATCACCAGGTAAATTAGACTCAATTTTCTTCAAGGATGAATGGAAGCCACAACCAACCTCGAGTAAATCATACTCAATTTGCTTCAAATATGAATACTAATAGAAACTACAATCACCAGGCCAATAGATTCAATAATCGTAGGAACTTCTTTAATGGTCAATGTTTCTCATGTCCTAATTTTGGACACAAAGCTGCTCAATGTGTTGCTTACAAAACCATCATGACTAGAGAAGCACGAAATCAAAGGAATATGACAGGTATCAAGAAAAGTTCCTATAATAACATTTCTCTTCTTGAAAATGAAATAGAATGCTCAATCTGTAACAACTTTGGCCATGAAGAATCTAAATGCAAGAGTAAATTTCGGCAAATATCTCAAAAGGAGTAAACTCCATTAAATCCCAAAATATGGAGAAGGAAAGAACCTCAAACAGAAAGATGTCGGATAGCCTTAAATGTAGAAGGACAAGAAAATTAGTGGTACATCAACAATGGATGCTCAAAACACATGATAGGTGACAAAGAAAAACTCCACTCATATAATGCTTTAGAAAAGGAAAAGAATGTCTCATTTGGAAATGACACTCCTGCTATCATAAAAGGTAAACGCTCTATTTTCTTGAAAGAAAAGGTTAAAGCGGGGAATGTTATGTATGTAGATGGTCTAAAGCATAACCTGTTGAGTGTTAGTCAAACTTTTGATCAAGGAAATGAAGTGGTGTTTGGATCAATAGATGTGTCGTTCATGAGCTTGATACAGGAGAAACTGTGATCAAAGGTACAAGAACTCCAAACAACTTATACATACTCAAGGGAGGACAACAACAGTGCTATCTAAGAAAAAATGATGAAAATTGGCTATGGCACAGAAGATTGGGACATCTAATCTTTTCTCAAATAAGAAAAGCATATAGATTCCAGGTTGTTTGTGATCTTCCAAATATCAACATTCCTGAAAATACAATATGCAAACCATGTCAATTCAGTAAGCAAACCAGATCTCACTTCCTTGAAAAGCAAGGGTCAGCTAGTAAGCCTCTTGAACTTGTTCATACTGATTTATGTGGACCATCAAGGAAAAAGTCACCTCGTGGAGAAGAATACTTTATATTGTTAATTGATGATTTTTCTAGAATGTGTTGGATAGGTCTTCTAAAGCATAAAGATGAAGCATTTGATAAGTTCAAAGCCTTCAAAGCTTTGGTTGAAAATGAATCAGATCGCAAAATCAAATGCCTCAAATCTGATCGAGGAGGGGAATTTACCTCGGACGAATTCTTTGACTTTTGTGAATAACATGGAATAAAAAGGAAATTCTCCACCACAAGGACTCCTCAGCAAAATGGAGTGGTAGAAAGAATGAATAGAACTATTCAAAAAATGGCTCGAGCTATGCTAGATGAATCTGGAACTCCTGCAACCTTCTGGGGTGAAGCTGCATTTGCCACCATAACTATTCTCAACCAAGCAAATGTTCACGTAAACAACACTCAAACTCCACATGAACTTTGGTATGGTAAGACTCCTAAAATAAAATACTTAAAGTCTTTGAAAGCAAATGCTATATCAAAAGGACTGATGAAAAAATTGGTAAGTTTGAGCCCAGATCATATGAACGTGTTCTTCTTGGTTACTCTTCCCGAAGTAAAGGATATAAATGTTATAATAAAAGACTTGGAAAAATTGTTGAAAGTATTGATGTTGTAGTTGATGAAGCATGCAAAAATCCAAAATAGATAAAAACCGAAGATTATGACAATGAAGAATATGGGGATTATTTTCCCACATCAAATCACAATGATTCTAAAGAAGAAACCAATGACGCACCAGAAGAAGAGATAATGATATAAGAAAAGACTTTGTCCAGGTATGTTCAAAAAATCATCCAGAAACTCACATTTTAGGGGAAAAAGAGGTAGGGGTACAGACAAGAAGAACTATTACAGAAACCTCAAGCTATCTAGTATTACTATCCTTCATCGAACCTCAAAATTTAAATGAAGCATGCAAAGATGAATGTTGGGTCAAGGCCATGAATAAAGAACTTAAGCAAATTGAAAAGAATAATACTTGGGAATTAGTTCCTAGACCTCATGATAAGAATATCATAGGAACTAAAAGGATATTAAAAAAAAAGCTGAAAGAAAATGGAGAAGTTATTAGAAACAAGGCTAGGCTTGTTTGTAAAGGATATGCTCAACAAGAAGGTATAGATGTTGAAGAAACTTTTTCTCCTGTTTCTAGACTTGAAGTCATAAGGATGTTTCTTGCTCTTTCTAGTTTTCAGAAATTCAAAGTATACCAAATGGATGTAAAATATGTCTTCCTTAATGGAGACCTAGAAGAAGAAATCTATATTGAACAACCAGAAGGATTCATTCTTGGAAATGATGCAAAACTTGTATGCAGACTTAGAAATGCTCTCTATGGTCTAAAACAGGCTCCAAGGGCCTGGTTTTAACATCTTGACAAATATCTCCACCAACAGGGTTTTTCAAAGGGGTTAGCAGATATACAAAGATTGACACTGATAAATTGCTAATAATTATTGTTTATGTTGAGGATATCATTTTTGGTAGCAATGAAGAATCCATAAGTCAGAATTTTGCTTTAGTAATGTAGTAAGAATTTGAAATGTCCTTGCTTGGTGAGCTTACCTATTTTCTTGGTCTACAAGTTCAACAAAATAAAAATGGTATTTTTCTTTCACAAACCAAATATCTCAAACAGATCTTGAAAAAGTACAACATGGGAGATTCTAAACCAGTATGTACCCCAATGGTAATAGGATGCAGTCTCAGCTCAAATGATGAATCAACAGTAGTACATCAACCAACTTACAGATCCATGATTGGCAGTCTTCTTTATATAATAGGTACCAACTTGACATCATGTATGCAGTAGGAATAGTTGGAAGATTCCAAGTAAATCCAAAGGAATCACACCTTCAGGCAGTCAAAAGGGTTTTCAAATATCTTCAAGGAACATAGAACTTTGGCTTATGGTATCCTAGAGATACATATCTTACTCTTCATGCTTATACATATGCAGATTGGGAAGGAAGTGTTGATGACAGAAAAAGCACTAGTGGTGGTGCATTCTATATGGGTTCCAGGTTAGTGTCTTGGTTCAACAAGAAACAAAGTTCAATTGCATTTTGTATGGCTGAAGCAGAATACGTGGTTGTTGCATCTTGCTGCACACAACAACTTTGGATGATGCAAACATTGCAAGACATCCAGATCACATATACTCCACCCATCTCCATTCTATGTGATAATACAAGTTCCATCAGTGTTTCAAAGAATCAAGCCATGCACTCCAAGACCAAGCACATACACATCAAATATCATTTTCTACATGAACAAGTGCTTGAACAAAAGGTCAAATTAGAGTATGTTCCCTCCGAAGAATTGGTTATTGATATATTCACTAAACCACTACCTAGAGAGACATTTGAATATCTTAGACAAAAGCTGGGAGTAGTTGCTGCATCATCCTGCTGTTAAATCCTAATTTTCAGAGAAAGGTTGTTATACACGAGTTTCATGAAGCCTAGTCACATACATACATGAGTTTCTGTAGGCATAGTCGCGTATATGTTGGTTTGAGGAAAAGAAGTGGGCCAAACTCAGGAAAAAGGGATCTGATATGGTTCTATCAATTATTTGCTCTATTTGATGATGGTTACAATCTGCTAATAACATCTGGAAATATGTTGGTCCTCATAAGGTGTCGATAACTTGATGTATATTTGATTAATGATGATGCTTTACTGATATGCAATAATCAGATCTGGTAGTGAACATCTGGTACGGGTTTAGGGGGAGCATATGCTTCTAATAATGCATTGTTGGCATTATCTTAAAAGATCTTGGTACAGATACGCATAATTGTTTTGATTCAGGTGACTCTTTTGATGATGGAAATATACAGGCTGTTGATCCTAATGTTGCTGATGGTGCAGATCATAAATGGTGTATGATAGTTGCTAATGATTATCATGGTCTTATTTAGATCCATTGTCCTTATTATAAATGTCATGTATATCATTTAATGTAAAGGTCATGAAATACCTAATTTGTAACCTCACTATGCATGGGATGGATGATGTAATATTTCTTGTTTTTGTCATGTATAAACAATTGGTATATCCCCACTTGGTTGGGTGGATGAGTCAAATTTGGTATATCCCCACTTGGCTGGGAGATGGATGTATGAGTCATTAGTGATAGGAAGGTCATCCTCACATAGTTGATTTATAGAGTCATGTTATTCTTTTAGAAAAACTTCTTGTAGACTTTGCTAGTGCTCAGGGGGAGCATGGACTCAATCATGGGAGATCAATCAGTAAATTTCAGCATATTAGAGAATTCAGCATGTACTCAGGGAGAGCATGACCCTTTTCCCTTAATGTCAAAGGGGGAGAGTGACTTGGTGTTGTTGTTTCCATCAAATCCAAAGGGGGAGATTGCTGGAATTATGATACAGGTGTTGTCCTTGATGGCAACTCACTCAGATGAAAGATCACAGTATAGCAGGTTAACATCAAAGAATTACAAATCATACTACAAAGAATGAAGAAAGAGAGGTATACATAGGTTCACCTTGAACAAGGTGCGTATACACGCAGGTTCACTGAACACAAGTAGTGTATACGTACACATGCACTTTCACAGAAGGAAAAGTGCATATATATTGGAAAACTAAGTTTTTGGTCCAAGGTATTTGGTCCATGGTATTTTGATCCATGGCATTGGTCCAAGGTATTTAGTCTGAGGTATTGACCCTAAGTATTTGGTCCAAGGTATTGGTCCTAAGTCGTTTTGGTCCATGGTATTGAGAAAGGCCTAAAACTATAAAAGGAGGAGAAGATCATTAGGCTGGGCGTTATTGGGAAAAATAGTGTGCATTTAGAGCTACTAGTCCCACTAAGATAGGTATCTATCTTAGAAACAAACAAACTAAACTTACTTGTGTTTTCCTTTATGATAGATAGATGAGAGAGAAGCAGAGAGTACCAATCTCAGTCTTTCACTTGGCTCCTTTCTTGTTTCCTCCCTCCTTTAACAGAACTTCGCCACTCCTTCCTTACTTGTCCCACTTGAACACCTGTAGAGTCAAAACAGCATAATACCATCAAAGCATAGAGATCTATAACCATAAACAATATAGGATCATATGTATATTAACCATACAAATGCATATATCAATACAAGATTCAGAAATATACAAGAATATGGAGGAAAACGCAAATAGCTTTATTGATAGAAGTAGTAGAAGAGAGGATTGCAACCAAGTTGTCTGATCCAGCGCCATCCTCCTAGCATGAAATCCCTCTTCACCTCATTAAAATCTAGATCACCCAACAATACAATGTTGCACAGAGAAACCAATATCACCTCCTTACAAAATACAAAATTCCAACCTCTAGATCTCTAGAATGAGGGATCTATATATAGATATTTGCAAGTGGGTGAGTTAGCTTCTGGGACTTTGATTAGCATCATTTCTCTGATAGTTCTTGGTTCCACTTGGAGATTTCATGATCTCTTACTCATCCCTGGGTGAGTTCAGAGAGGAAAGTGTCAAATGGGCAATTTCTAGAAGATTCTCTAGGTTTCCACCTAGCCAACTGCCTCTGACATTTGTCTGCTCTCGCTCATAACACCCTACATAAGGGCTTTTCATTATGCATCACACGTTTTGCATGTAGCAGGTGATGTGCATTGCACCTTAGCACTGAGCAGTCTGTATGGTCCAGTTTTGACCAGTTCTGAGTAGTTTTTCAGGGAGAACTTCTGGGAGATGTTGTAATTAGTTGGCCTCTTTTTGGTATGAAACAACACTTTTAGGGGCTTAGAAGCCCTTGGTTTATGGACATATGAGATTTGGGTTGCAGTGCCCAAATATGTCTATAACACTAGGTGAGAAAGTATTGAATATCTGATGAAGTGTGAGATCTAGTATGAAGGTTATCAGCAGATGGTGCTTTGCTTGATCTGAACCAAGAATGAAATTTAGTGGTTGATGAGGGATAAGATCTTATGATGGATCAGGATCTTAAGTCTTGAAATGAATTATCATTATATGGTTTGATCATGTATAATCTAGATCTGAATACTGACGCATGTGTTGTTCTGTAAATGTTATGATCTGGGTATGATTGAAGCCTGGAATAGCTGCAAGATTATGAATTAATATTTGTAGATGTATATGCTGGTTGGCTTTGGTAAAACCGTGTATACACACTGGTTCGATTCATCAGAGTAGTGTATACATTATGAGATATGATATTTGAGGTTGCAGTTAGATCTAGCTGTTGTTGCAGAATTTTGGGTTCTACTATGTTTTCTGGTGACTGTGTTTTTGATGACAGTATAATAAATGTTTAGATTGATTGGTTGATTGTGATTTGCTTTAGTGATGATGGGACTTTAATAATTCAGTTGTGGGTGATTCAGATATTGATGATTGAGTTTCAATGATTGGTTAATGTATATGTATTTGATGGTTGTATTGTAGTGGTGATTGACTTTGAGCTTCAATGTTGTTGATTGGTCTAATATGAAAATTTGATGAAACATGGCCTTCATATTATGGTGTTGCATTCCAGGAGTATCCAGTCTGAAAATTTATGAAACGTGGTCCCTAGAGGAAGAGAGAAGGTCGTAGCCTTCTATAGGCTGGCACCTACGTACTGTTAAACATATCGGCCAGTACAAGAGCCAGGGGGTTGGATCTCCCTTCTAGTTGTAGTTAGAAAACAAGTGAAGGTTGGAGCCTTTAGTAGGCCGGCACCTACGTACTAGTAAACAGATCGGCTAGTACAAGAGCTAGGGCATTGTAGCTCCATTCTAGTAGAAGTTGGAGGATGAGAGAAGGTTGTAGCCTTCTACAGGGGGGTGCCTACATACTGGTATGAGTTTGCACCAGTACAAGGCTATAAACAGGTTTTTCATATATTAAAAAGAAGACAACAGCAGGTGGTTTGTGTCCCGAATTGGGTTTCCACCTTAAATCTTGGTGTTCATGTGTGTTTCTTATGTGTGATGGTTTGTTATGATATTTCTGCACATGGTTACTGTTTGTATGGTTAATGAAGTACTGATGCACTAATTAAAGATCAACATATGATGAATTAACTAAATCATAAGTTTGTTGGATTTACGCTAGTTGCCTTAAACACAGTTGCGTGTACATGCAAGTTACCTTCACTGAAGTAGCATATATGAATTTGAGTATGAAAAGAAAAATATTATTGATTTGACTAATATTGATTCACCCCCCCCCCCTCTCAATAATATTTCCAACAAGCCTAATCATACCATCTCCATTTCCTAGTGCTAGGAAAGAGCTTTCCAATAGTATATTGAAGTCAAAAACATGATTCCTGGAGTAGAAGTTAGAACATGTTGAAGTTACCCTTGGGAAAGTTGGAAAACAAAAAGAAAACACCAAAGGAGCAAGGAAAATTGCAATTGGAGGTCTAGGGGAAAATCACAATCCTGAATACCGCATCCCGTAGTCCCAAAGTTCCGCAGCCCCTCAATCCAGCAGTCTCGTAGTCCCGTAATCTCGTGATCCCATAGTTTCGCAGTCCCGCAATCCCGCGGTCCTGCAATCTTACAGTCTCGTAGTCTCACAGTCTTGCAATCCCATGATCCCGCAGTCCCATAGTCCTATAGTCCCGTGATCCTGCAGCCCCGTATGCCGTAGTACCACTATAGCATAGTATTGTGATCCCACATCCTGCAAAATCATAGTCCCACACACTCCAAAACCTTGTGTTATCACTAATTTGTGATATAGCATACATCACTGAGCAGGATGGAAAATCATTTACAAAGGAAATGCATGTGAAAAGAGGGTCGTGCAGGCCTTTTTCTCTCTCTCCTCTAAGGGGTCATGTAGTAGCATATGATTGGTCCGTACAGCTGACATGGTAGTTGATTTCATCAATGACATGGCAGTATGGATGATGAGTGGTAGTATGGAGAACACGTGGCAGTACAGATGATGACATGGCAGATGACACATGTCACTCAGTTTTAGTGTTTTTAGCTGTGAAATGGGGCCATTTATGAGTGACACGTGTGACCACTAACAGGGTGACACATGGCAGTGATGACGTCACCCCGAGGTATCAGCGATCAATGATCGCATGAACTAAAAGCTTATTCCTCCACTGATAGAAGGACCCTACTGTGATTGCGATAAGGAGAAATCCCTTGGATGTGATAAGTTATTGCGATGTATCATAAATATTTCACGTCCGGGATACCAACTGATGCAGTGTAAGGGGAAATAAAAGGTGATTCAAGTTGTAAAGGAAAAGGCCCCTAGACAACATTTGAGAACCTTAGAGCCCGAAGGACTACGTGCTCAATCACAAAGCATGGTCAGGTGAAATGAATAAACGAAAAGGGGATGAAAGCATGGGAGCGAAAGGGCAATAAAAAATCGCATGGTTTCGCATTAGTGCAGTGTTAAAAGGTTGTGCTTGAGAGTCTTCTATGTTACACTATAATATGCAACTCCATGCAGATTAGGGCATCAATTCCATTTAGAAGGACATTTAAGGTTTAAATGATAGAGTCAGTCTTGACAACATCTTTGACAGTAAATCATGGGGGATGGAGCATTCAAAGTAGGTGTGGGTGAATTCATGACAAAACTATTCTGCAACATGACTCCAAAGTCAGTGTCGAAATCATTTAAAGGAGAATAGACAATAAACAGGCCAAGCAACATGGGAAGCACATTGTGACAGAGAGAGGGCTTGATTCGAAATTTTTCATAGGGATTAAAAAAAAAATACTCCTTCCTCTATTATTCATCCTGTTTCTTTCTTACTTTCTGTAGTTTTCTATTTCCAAGAAGGGATCACATCTCGATTGTAATCTTTAGGTAGTAGAGCCTTACAAGGGTTGAGACAACTAGTCTCGCATATAGCTGGAGCTTTGGCTTAGAGATATTTTTTATTGTAACTCAAGCTCTTTACCTCTTCTTATAAATAGGGGAATAAAATTCATAAGCTTGGTTCCGGAATTTTTCACCCGCAAGGTCTAAGTTCTATGATTCCATTTGGTTCTAATATGTTTATTCATGGGGGCTTCACTGATATCGTGTTGAATGTATGGACTAGTTATTTAGGCCCGCTCAAATAAATGGTGTTTCCCTATTGATTCCAAGCATGATTATTGTGTAGCATGTTCCTCTTCGTAATCTCATTTCATCTTTCTTTTTTCTTCCTTTGAAATACTATAACGAATGTACTTGGTTCCTCTTTAATCTATGGATTTATCTTAGCTTCTCATAGAAGACAGTACCTATGCTTATCATACACCGCATGTGCTATTCACTAGCATTGAAGTACCTATAAAATTACAGATTTACTTGTGTATTTTATTAACCTGTAGGACCTGTATTAGCCCAGACCTATGTTAGCTTTGGTATAGAATCATACACATGTCGTGTTTGATATGAAACCTTCTTTCGCATGCCTCTATTTTTATCATTCCACCGAAAAATCGTGGTTTAGGATCTTGTGTTTTTTACAACCATATCCATTGAATTCCACTTTCTACTGGAACATTATTGCTTAGGATTATGTTTGTTACAACCCTATGCATCTTTTCCCTCCTTCCTTTCCTTCTCTCCATGAATACTACGACTTCAATTTTAAGATGTCTCATTTCAATGTTTTGGACACCAGAGGAAGAAGTTATTTCTCTTTGAGATTACGCCAATATACCACTGACATTTGGATCCATGAGTTGGCTTGAACCTACCTCAGTGAAGTCTCATTGAACCAAGCCCCTCCTATTACCACTTTACATGACAATTGGAGTGCTACAAACCCCTCACATATAACCTTTCATGCACTCATATATTTAAGATGTCCTAGCCACTAGTCTAAAATCAACCCAAAGGCTATCTCTAGGGGGCTTTCTATCTCTTCTACAACACCTATTCTATTGGTACGATTTGAAGAGACAACATCTTCTAGCACCATTTCCAGGGAACATATTAGAATATTTTTCCCTGGGTACAATAAAGTTTTACATTTTCCTTTATAGGTGAGCAAGGGAAGTGTGGGTTGAAGATCTCTCACCTTGGCGACTCCACTATCAAATTTATGGTGAACAACCTAGCGACTCCATTGTCCTTATCTCTATTTGATGATCCTGGCTTTCACGCAGCCACATGCTCACTAAGATGCTACAGCAACCCAAAACTCTCCCTATTTTTGAATTTGAAACCAATCACATAGCGAGGTTTTCAAGATGGCCCTTCTTGCATTCCTAGCCAACCAATTTTCCCCACTAGAAGTCTCTTCTATTGCTGGTTATCCCTATCATGTACCTACATGTCATGAATGGAATTCCTATTTTCCTAGATTTAGTGGGAACACGAAGAGAAGACCTGATGAGCACCTCAAAGACTTTCACAAATGGATGGAGCAATAAGGTATTTTTCTTGAAGATGTACAAATGAAGTTGCTCAAGTGGCCTTTAGATGAGGATGCTAGTGTTTTGTTTAAAATGATACCTCATGGCAACATATCTTCATTGAAATGATTTCATACAATATTCTATCAATATTTGAAGATTAATGAACACTTTGTAATGATAAAGATATTCCTGAGGTAAATAACCCTGTTGAAGATGTGTGTGAGAGCTCATTCTAAGAATATATCTACTCACATCAAGAATCATCTCCCCATGAGCAAGAAAGATAAGAAGGAAACACCATTGAGCTTCCAATAAACTCTCAGAGGGATTATTCAGTTGATTCTGATGTTTCTTCTTCTTATGATGAATATAACTATGATGGAGAATCAAGTGAGGTAGAGTTACCATACTCCCAGTTATGGGAAGCTGAACAAGAAGAAGAGGTCCATCAGGAGGTTAGCAAAGAGGCTCCAGTCCATGATGCATATCCTTCATATGGAGAGCAAGATGAAGGATCTCCTCCAATATATGATTCATATGATTCACGGGAGGAGGAAATGGTCATGAAGGTGCAAAAGGAGTTGTTTACCAATAAATGGGGAGAAATCTCCCAACAACAAGTTTTTCAAGAAGAACCCAAAGCTGAATTGCTGCCGAAAGATTTCTACCAAGAATTATCAATATACCCTCCATTATATGACTCGTATTGTTCTAACTATGGAGAGTTTGTTACAGATTTCCAAAACAGTTCTCCCTTTGAAAAATGGGTAGCAACTTGTTTTTCTTGAAAAGGTTGAAGTTGAGGAGTTGAAAGATGTTTGTGGTTGCCTTGGCCAAGAGGATATTAGTCACCATACTTCTTATGAAATTAAGGCAGCTACAAACTTTCCTTGCCTATTTCCATGACCCTGTGGCTGAGTAGACGAGCCTATTCTTAAGCGAGCAACAATGGTTGTTTTAGCAGCGTGTATCAGGTTCTTCATTTGTTGATTTTTCATGCTGCATGCTTATTTGTATCTTTCTTTTTTAGTAGTATCAAGGCATATGGTCCAGTGATCTAATGTTGGCTTGCCTCCATTGGAGGGTTAAACATACTTAGCTGAATTAAGATTTGTGCCTAAGTAGGAATGTACATAAATAAGCTCAGCAACTGAGCATATACTTTTCAGTTGTTAGAATTTTTGTTTCTGCATTTTAGATTGAGGAGGAAAGTCCCATGGAGATTTTCTTGATTACAAAGATTCATTTATTATTGACTCCATGCCCAATGGTGAAGGATACTAGTCTGTAGGTTCTCAACCCCTTCCCAGCAAGGCACTGTCCCCAGTAGGAGCCAATGTTGTAACTCACTACTTTATCGGTCATTAGTTGCTTTAAATGCCAAATAATAGTGAAGTTTGATGCTAATTTTTGAGCCATAGAAACTATCAAGGCTTAATCAGATCCCCTCTATTGCCTGGTGCTTGGAAATTTTTTTCCAACAGTATATGGAAGTCCAAAAATGGACTCCTGGACCAAAAGTTAGGGCATGTTGAAGTTACCCTTGGGAAAGCTAGAAAACAAAGAGAAAACACCAAAGAAGCAAGGAAAATCATAATCCCGGGTCTCGAATTCTACAATCGTGAAGTCCCACGATCCTACAGTCCCACAGTTTGATAGTCCTGTGATCTCACAATCCCGTAATCATGCAGTCCCATAGTCTTGTAGTCCCATAGTCCCGCAGTCTGGTAGTCCCGTCGTCCCGCAATACCGCAGTCCCATAGGCCCATGATCCTGCAGTCCAGTCCCACGATCTATAGTACTGCATCCTGTAGGTCCCACAATACTGCTATATTAAAGTCCCGCGATCCCGCATCCTGCAACATCGTAGTCCCACACAGACCAAAACCTTGCATTATCGTCAATTTGCGATAGAGTGGTACATCGTTGGTGAGCCCAAAAAATCATTTACAAAGGAAATGCATGCGAAAACAAGGTAAGACAAGACTTTTTCTCTCTCCTCCAGTGGGAAAAGTGGCATCATATGATTGGTCCTCAAAGCTAACATGGCAGCTGACATCATCAATGAGGTGGCAGTATGGATGAAAAGTGGCAGTATGGAGGACACATGGTAGTACGGATGTTGACATGGCAAATGACACATGTCACCTAGTTTCAGCATTTTCAGGGGTGAAATGGGGTTGTTTCTGGGTGACACATGTCACCACTCATAGGGTGACATGTGGTAGTGATGACATCACCAGGGGTATTGGCGATCGGTGATTACATGAAGTAAAATATTATTCCTTCACTAATACTTCTCCCCAGCTGCAATTACAATAAGGAGAAAGCCCCCTGAAGTAATAAGATATTGTGGTATAATTCATAAATATTTCATGTTGGGGATGTTGGCTGGTGTGGTGTAAGGGCCAATCAAAGGCAATTCAAGTGGTAAAGGAAAAGCCCCCCCAGACAGCAGTTTTGAGCCTTCGTGCTCAAAGCGCTAAGCACTCGGTCACAGCCCACGGTCAGGTGACATGAATAAACAGAAAGGGGATGAAAGCATGGGGGCTAAAGGGTAGTAGAAACTTGCTTGCTTTCGTATTAGTGAAATATTAAAAGTCTACACCTGAGAGTATTCTCTGTTACGCAATAATACACAACCCCAGGAAGATCAGGGCACCGATTGTGTTTAGTAGAACATTTAAGGCTGAAATGATAGAATTGGTCCCGATAACTGGCTTGATAGTAAATCATGGCAGATGACGCATTCAAACTAGGTGTGAGCGCATTCATGAGAAAATTATTCTGAAACATGCCTCCAGATTCGGCGCTGGAAGAATTTAAAGGAGAATAGACAGTAAAGATACAAAGTAGCATGGGAAGCACACTATGATAGAGATAGTGCCTGATCTAAAGTTTTCACATGGACAACAAAGGACTCCTTCCTCCATTCTTCCTCCTGCTTCTTTTTTACTTTATTTAGTTTCCTATGTCTAGGAAGGGATCAGATCCCAATTGTAGTATCTAGGCAGCAGAGCCTTGCAAGGGCTGAGATAACGGTTCTAGCAAATAGCTAGAGCTCTGGCTCAGAGATTTTTTTTATTGTAACTCAAGCTCTCCCCCTCTTCTAATAAATAGGGGGATGAAATTCATAACATTGGATCCAAAAATTCTCACCCGCAGGGTCTGAGTTCTGTGATGCCATTTTTTTCTAATATGTTTATTCGTGTGGGCTTCACTAATATCGTACTGAATGAATGGACTAGTTATCTGGACCCTTTGAGATAAATGGTGTTTCCCTATTGATTTGAAGCATGGTTAATGTGCAGCATGTTCCTCTCGATAATCTTATTTCATCTTTGTTTTTCTTCCTTTTAAATAATATAACAAATGCAGTTGGTTCCTCTTCAATCTATGGATTTATCTTAGCTGCTCATAGAAGATAGTACCTGTGCTTATCACAAACCTACATATGTTATTCACTAGCATTGTAGTACCTGTAAAATTACAGTTTACTTGCATATTTGATTAACCTGTAGGACCTGTATTATCCCAGATCTACGTTAGATTTGGCAAAGAATCATACCCATGTCGTGTTTGATCTGAAACCTTCTTTCACACACCTCTATTTTACCATTCCACTGGAAAATCATGCTTTAGGATCTTATGTTGTTTACATAACTATCCATTGAATTCCACTTTCTGTTGGAATATTTCTGTGTAGGATTTTGTTTGTTATAGCCCTATGCATCTTTTTTCCTCCTTCCTTTCCTCCTATCCATCATTACTACGACTTCAATTTTAAGTTATCTCATTTTTGTGTGTTAGCCACCATAGGAAGAAGTCATTTCTCTTTGAGGTTACCCCAATATACCCCCAACATTTGGATCCATGAGTTGGCTTGAATCTACCTGTTGGAGAGGTAAATCCCCTCTACGGATAGAGGCGATCCCTACTAGCCCAAAGGGGGTCTAGCAACAATCAAACAATGCTACACTGCAGGTTCCTAGTTGTAATTAACAAGTGGGTAAAAGAAACCTACTTGGATTCCAACGCTATGTTTGTCGAAGAGATGATCCTCTCGCTCCTTCGCTCCAGCCGATCATAGTCCTCCACTATCCTCGCGGACGGACACCTGCACAAGCAAAGAGAGAGCAAACACAAGCGTAAAATCTACTAAAAACAACTATGTATCAGTCAGGAAGGATACAATTTACATTAATCATTCATAGGACAAATGGAAATGGAACCATAAGAGTAGTCATCTATCTTTATTAATCAGAAAATAGAGTAAGGTACAACCGAAGTCCTGACGCTGAGTCCTTCTCTAGAGGGTCCAGCCAGCATGTCTTCCAAGCATTCACCTTGAAGCAAATCTCCCAAGTCAAAGAGGTCTCTCTCTCACATACAAGGCAACAAGCTCATGACCTTCCTCAAGCTCATAGCAATCCTCACACAACACACCAAATGCCTACAAAGAGTAGCACTAATGCACTAAGAATTCCTCAATCAAAGTCTATATGTTCCAAACTAGCTGCTCATGGGCAATGGAGGAGGCTTATAAAGGAGAACGAGTCTCCATGAATAGGTAAAGGATGAGCTTTCCCCCAAGATAAGTGGATGGTCAATCGAACAGACATGCCAGAGAAAGGATGGCGACCTCAACAATGCTAACAACCAAGTCTGGAGTGATCTGGAAGGTTGGCTATTAGAACAAATTCACCCAAACAGGATCAGCGCGGGTGAGACACTGGGCTGGCGCGCTGACATCGCAGATCAACTAAAGAGGAGGTCTGGTCAGCGCTCAAGAATGCAAGTGGAGGGCGCGCTTTCCGTAAAATTGGACCAGCGCGGAAAACACGTGTGCTTTCGCGCTGGCAGCGCAGCAATAAAACTAACCTCCGCCCGTCAGCGTGGTTATTTAATAAACAGTCGCGATGATCCAAATAACTTAGGCAAAGAGGGTTTTTAGCCATTTCAAGGAGCATGAGCTTAGGTGAATGTGGTTTTATAACACAGTAGGGAGACTGACATGATGGCAGTGACATTTACTGTGTAACAGGGCTTGAACCAGGTTCGGAGTTAATTAGCCAAAAAAATCCCTGTACTATTGGCCCTTTCGGTAATATTCCATGGAGCGCGGACTGAGGTCTCACTTGAAGTAGTATGGGAGCGTGCTAGAACTAGGTTTCTGCACCCTTGAGATGTCTGAGAGGTTCGACTGGTCCTTTGTTTGTTCCTACGTGTAGGTGGCTTCGCGTACCTTCCATTCCTCGTAGCCTGATACCCTGCCTTCGTGCAACCCTAACCAGGGGTTGTGGCACGCTATGCGCTATTACCCGAGATCTTATTTATCTTCCAATATTCATTAAGCACCTTCACTTACTTAAATGTCTTAAGTTATATTTAACAATATAAAACATTCATACAAGTTCACACAATAAATAAACAATATGCTTGCAATTTATATCCAATCATGCATTTAAACCAGGAAAAGATAGACAAAATTATAGCAAACTTATCTTTATTGATTCTTCCAACAGTTACACACTCGACCCACCCTGCACACTCAACTGCGGATTGCTAGGGCTCTACACACTCAGCTACAGAGCATTCTCCTACTCTACGACCCACAAACACACTTTACACTTCGACTCAATCACTTAGACTTCTCATGCTTCTATTCATTTCTTTTTTTTTTCTTTTCTTAGAGCCTCGCTCTATTTATACCATCCCATGGTCCACGAACCATGGGTAGGCCTATCCAACTGACATTACATTACAAAAAATAGGGTGGACAACCTTGTGAATCTATTATACTTTCGCGCCCTGTGCCCGCAATTCGCGGAGCTCTTACAACAAGATTCGGTCAAAACTTATGCTTTAAGCCCCAAAACATGCCTTGGGGGGATTCCATGCCCAATAGGCCCCCAACACAAACATCGTGACTCGCCCTCAAGTCACTCTGTCGGTGCGAAGATCCTTGTGCGGAGTCCCTCCAACTATTCTCGAACTGTGGCAAGGTCAACAACACACTGAGTTGCTGCTTGTTGGATCTACTGCATACGTTGTTCCGATATGTCTGTGTCGAAAGTGCTTCTTTGCATTAACGCGTGCATCCCCTGCATTTGTGCAAGCTTGCATTCAATTTTTGCTGTGATGGTGAAGGCCTCATTGATCCAAGGGTAAACGCGTGCCTTTAGGACTGCTTCCTTGTGTCGTGCTGCGTCCACCTGTTCTTTCAGTGCTTTGGCCTGTTGCATCCGCGCGAGTCGCTGAGTGAGCGACACGGTCTACGTAGTTCCTTTGATGCTGTCATACTGTTGTTGGAGTTTTCGCACCTCTGTCTCTAAGCTCTAGATGTTGGGGTCCTCCTGCAGATTTGTGAGGACCTCAAATGATTCTTCCAACATGCTGGTGCAATCTTGCAATGCATTGCCAATTTCCTCTAGTCCCACTGTAATATCGCTAGCGCAATGTTCTTTGACTTCTAGGGGGTGGACGGCTACGCCTTTAATCACAGCTCAATGATCTGAAGGTTCAGCTCCAGCTGAACCTTTATCATTTCTTCCCTTGCCTCACGTACCCTTGCTAATAACCTTTGGATCCGTGCCTTTGCTAACATGTCTATTGGGATGGCCAGCTTCGGGACACTTTGGCAAGAATCATCTATTAACTATATTGGTTGTTGATTCTGTGACACCACTTCGTTGCGCTACAAGCTTAGTGTTCCATATTGATTTTCTACTCACTGAGGACTTGCAGTGCGCGGCCCTCCCTAGCTCACAGTTCGTCGTTATCCCATCTTGTAAAACATATAAGGTCTCTCGCAGGAGTTTAGCTATGTTGATACCGATACCCTTTAGTGCGCTAACCATAGGCCTATCGGCCTCATTTGTTGTCACTAGTACCCCTTCTTGCAGCACTATGGTATTCGTCATCCATGCACGCAACATCTGTTTTACTGCCGTTGATCCAACTGTGAGGCTGGTCGAAAGGGTACCAGCTTGAGGAGGGTGCACTTGAAACTCTTGTAGTTGTGCTTTGAGGCCCCCCAACACAATCTAATTCTCCTACATGAAATTTTGGAGGGCCTTAGAGGTGACATCGTGCACTATCTCACCGATGTCCTATAGATCACCCTTAGTTAGGGTGATTGGGTCAATCGACAACTTCAATGCCTTGAACTTCTTATGCGACCCTACCCACTCAGCTAAGTGCTGGCCCTTTAACTATGTTGACGCAGTTCATGGGTCCACACCTTCCTCTTCTTCCTCTACTTCCTGCCCATGCGAAGGTGACGGTTGGCCCTCGTTCACCTTTGCGACTGCCTCCTGTGCTGATGCTGCTGCTACTGTGACCCATTCCTGCTCAAGTGATGTCTATGTAGCGTACCACGCCGCTCATGCTTCTGCTACTGCTACTTCCTTCCTTCGTTTTCGGCCAACTATGCAATGCACAACTTGCCCTTATCTTTCTTTCTTTGTGCCGTCGACTTCTCTATCTTTGCGATGTTTGGGGCATGCCACTTCGATGGCCATGCATCTAGTACGCTAAAAATGACATCATCTGTGGCTACGAAGGGTAGCTTTATCCACTGTTTGGTCAGGTCCTTGCGCGCTCTAATGTAAATTTTGTGGATGTTTGATTTGAATTCCGAAAAACATTGCAGGCTGTTGTAGACAATGAGCGACAACCGTGGCTTGCGGTTGATCTCCATTCTGAGGTTCATCTCCATGAACACCCAGAATATTTTACTGTCACGGATCCTCTTGGCATCCTTTGTGGCCCAGAGCGAAGCATACTTCGTGGCCTCTCGCAGGTCCTTATCAATTATGGGGAATTGACTATCCTCTGGTAATTCCCCTGCCACAAGCACTATGGACAGCAGAAGCCATACATAGTGGAACATTTTTCCTTGCTCTTGGGCTTCGCGACAATTTTCTAAAAAATCCTTGCAGAGAAACTCGAACCAGTTAAACTGGACCCCCTTCGTGCACTGCTCAGCCAGTGCGACCATCAGTGTAGTTACTTCGTCTGCACGACACTTGTGCATAACCTTACCAGCCAGTATTTGGGTTGCCACTTTAACTGCTTTGTCACTGATGCTGGATATGGTGTAGCCCGTTTTATTCTTCGCCAGCTTGTATTTTTTCTTCATGGCCTCTGCGATGGCCAAGCCATTGCTCTTTCCCTCTGAGATGTATGCGGGGTCCTCTCCTTTGCATGGAATTCAGGAGATGCGGTGAATCAAGTCTGTTGTGATGGGGATGGGATACTCCAGCCACAAACACCCATCATGCACCAGGTAGAGCAGCTGCTTGATGATGAAAATGGTTATTGGGGTGCCGTAGAAATGCGGCAACCAGAGAAAGTTCAGTAATCCAACCTTTTCCACTCTACGCAACCACTTTCGTGGCTCTAATTCTGTAACCCCTGCCATGGTGTTCTGCTTGGGCTTCATGAGGTGCTTGGCCTCAAGGTGAGGGAACTTCTCGTGGTCAACAAGGTCCCAATATTTGAATTTTAGGCTCGGCACCTATCCCAGGTGCGTGCCCTAAAAAATAATGTTGTCTGGTAGGAGCAGTGTCTCGAGTGAGATCTTGGTCTCGTCTAGGTCCTTGGGCACTTTAGCCTTCCCTTTTCGCGGGGAGACATAGGCGGGCAACTTTGTCGGGGGGTGCGCAGGCTGTTTTTCCTCCTCCATGCCTTCATCCTCATCTTCTGTGATGATTAGGTCCTCAAGGTCTTCCTCTTCTTCATCGGTCTCTATGGTGATGACTTTCCCCTTCTCCTCCATTGACATCTTGGTGTGCAGCGGGTTCTGCGGGGACACATGTACGTGAACCATCACTTGTTTTTCCTTCTTGGGTCTTGGTGTGCACAGTGATTTCAGGATTTCTGCCACAATTCGGCACCTTCCAGAGCATCCCCCATAGTCAGGGAATATGTAGCATCCTTGGTGGTCATTTCGGTTATCTCCATAACATCCTCAGCTGTTGTCATCGTATCTGTCCATAAATCTAGCACTCGCGAGCTTAGGGGCTCAATCAACGATTGACACACAAAAATCAGGGCTCTGCTCAATAGCTCAATTCGCAAATGACCAAGTGTTCTTTGCTGGGTAGCCCTTTGTAATTTATAGTGCTTTTTGAATTTGAAATCGACTGTTCCCCCCAAATATGGTTCATTAATGCTCCCTTGGTAACAGATTTTCTAAAATATTGTACATAAATCACGTCTTAAATACCTGTCGTCTGCTCTATTTGGTCTGAAGTCGATCATCCCATCATGAATAGTGACTTCAATGGTCACTTTTTGGTCAACCCATGTGGCAGCGCAGCCCCCCATGCGTGGTCGCAGACATTGTGATTCTTTTCTTCTATGCACAGCTTCAACATCGTGCAGCTCCCAGGAAGAATAGTTTATAGTCCCGCACTCCCTTTCAACTACTTGGAGCGCTAAGACTATTCTTCCCTCGGCTAGTTAAGTGGTCGCACCACCCATGAAAAGTTTCATCCTGTCATCCATCATGTTTCCTGGAGAATACCCACCTTTTATTGTTACAGTCATCATCACGCACTTTACCATCTGCAACGCGCTACCCTGGTCAATATGCTTAGTAACGTGAGGTCTAAGCCAAGGCATCAGACTGATCAATTCACGGCGATAGGACTTAAACCTGTCATCGTTATCATACACATCCTGCCTTGTCACCCTGGCATTTTTTTCGAGAAAATCTTCCTTTATCTTGTCCTCTAGCTTCTTGACTTTCGCGTCCACCAGAGTGCTTTTCTGCCTTAATCGTATCCTTTCTTCTTCAAGTTCTTGGAGTCTGAGATTTCCCTATTCGATTACTGCTTCCAAGGCTCTACGAACTGTCATATCTATCGGTGCTATCATACACGTTCTAAGTTATCCAAGTATTATAGGGCTTACAGTGGTTGCTTCATACTCTAGCCTTGGCGGTGCCTGCGTGGTCAAGTTTTTGCACACGGTCCTATAAGCCCATAGAACCGCTAGTACACGCAGGTCCTAATCAATCCACTTCACATTATGGACCTTGTTCAACGCTTCACGTACTTTGTTAAAAGGTTTTGCATTGATATTATTCTGTGCATTTGGTCTTTCCGTACTTTTTGGTCCCAACCGGAGAGGTCATTTGCGCCATTGCCTTACCCGCACCTGCTTACCGATTGTGTCTCCTCCTGTGAGGACGGGGTGCATTCGTGCAAGTTTCACAACATATGCCTGTATCTGCCTCGATAGGTGGGTGTGCGGGCCAGTTCGTCTGTCATACTTGTCTTTCAATTGCATCTCAGGCTTCCCAAACCACATGCGCATCATCCTTCTTCATTTGCGCTAGTCCTAAAAACTTCTTGGGTGCGTCCCCCAACATCTTGCAGGCATAACTCACAGTACCCATTTTAGAGCGTTGAAACACTACTGTTCCAGTACTTCTCTTTCAAATTTGTTCAGGAAGTCATCCACCTCACTTAACCCATCATACATAGGTAGAGATCTTACCTCTATCGCCACACAGCGTAACGACCTTGTCATCATGTTACAGTTGAGCATGGTTACCTCGTGTAACCGGTTCTTCCATCGTTCTATCTCCTCGTCAGAATTTGATGTGTAGGAGATTTTGCGCTCCCAAGAGATTCGGCCATCCGTGGTTGGATTTACCCAATCTTGCTCCCGCACAATTATTTTATAGATATAATCCAATTCATCGTCACTGTCGTAGTCGCACACTGGCTCTGTGTAGTGTGATCCTTCTGCAGGGTCTAAAGGTACCACTGCGCGCAAAGACTTTTTCTCAAAGATCATCTTGTGCTTCTTTAGATTTATCACTCCATTCATGTTAGTGGCCTAATCTATTCTCAATAGTGCAAGGTAGGGATTGATGTCATCAACAATATCTATTACTTCGAAATTTGCTAGCGTGTTTTCTCCTTTGATGTCTACTGTGATTCCCTGCAACCTCCCCATAAGTAGGATCTTTTGCTGGTTCACCATTCGCAGTTGGATAGGAGACCATTGCAGTGTAGGTCTGCCCATGCGCTCCCATGTTTGCTTTGGCAGGATGTTCGCGCCCGATCCTAGATGTAGAATCACTTGTTCCATCTCATATTCCCCGATCTACGCAGTCAATCTCATCTCCCTTCCTATTCGCGTTGTGTGCTTCCCGAGCTTCCAGACTACGCGCGATTCTCCTAGCATAGTCCCAACGCATCTAGTTATGAGTTCTTGTAGTCCCTTTACAGCCTTGTTGTCACACATCAGCTTCATGCATGTCTCCAAGAACATAGTGAGCATTGATGGGTTCATTTCCGGCTCCAGTTTGTCTTTACTTCCTAAAGTGGAGGCATCCGTGAAGCTCCTCTTAGCTTCCATGAAGGTCTCCTTATCACGCTCCAAATCAAATTCTGGTTCCTTCGTTGGGGCCTTGCAAACTCAGGTACTTTGTTCAGGCTACTTTCCTTTATCATCACCTATCATAATACCACTTTGGAGCACGAAAATTACATTAGGGTCTTCCTCGCGCGGCTCAAACCTCATCATTTGCAGGTTCTGATTCGAGGGAGGTTAGACTACTCCTTTATCACGCAACCTTGCTATGAGTGTTGGATAGTCCTCTGTCTCATGATCAAAAAATGTACAATACAAGCATGATGGTTGCGTTGGATTCATACAATCATGGGCATAATTCCCTGGCCCTCCGCAATTGTAACATATGAGTTGTCCACGACCTCTTCCTGGTCCCCCTCCAACTCAGCCTTGTTCGTGCCCCTGAAATACGGTATGCGCCATTCCTGTGGTTTGATAAAGGGGCCGTGTTTCGACTTGAACTATGTAGGTAGGAGTTCAATCCATCATCAGTTCATAACTTCCATAGGTGCGCTCATCATGTCCTACTGACCTGTAGAAATTATGGAACAACTGTTGGGAATTCTGTGTATACTTACGTAATAGATGACAGTCCTCTGTAGCATGCTTTCCTCCTATCTGACAAATCGTGCACCATAGCACATGCACTGCACTTTCTCCTACTTATGCCTCCGGTCTTAGGGTTATTGGCCCTCCCCTCGCAAGGTAATTCGCGAACACTGGGCAGTGGTCCTTGTCATGCCCCTGGCCCTTGCATTTTATGCACCATACCTCGTTGCGCACTTCTGGGCAAGCCATCCTGTCTTGTTTCAAATTCTACATCTCAAGGCACAAGTTTTTCAGTTGCGCGTGAATCTACTGAACTCCCAGGTTAGGATCTTGTATCAGAGTCGTGTGCAATCTCATTGCAACCTCCAAAGCCTCAGCCTGAGTGGTTAGCCTTTGTTGCGACAACGCATTCCGTAGATGCGGTGTTAACGATGCTACAAATCGTTCGCGACCCATCTATTAATGTCATGTTTGCTTCATGAATTGTGCACTTCAGTCTTTGATCCAACTCCCACGGGGTTTCGCCTGGTAGCATGGTGATTTACTTGAATCCAATAATTGACTGTGCCTCCAATATTGGCCTGCTAAATTCTTTGTTTATCGCAGCTTGGATATCCGCTATCCCCACATTTGGATTGTCATTGGAGTGCTTAATGTACTAGGTTAGCACACGATCCTGCAGTGCGCTGACCAACGTCGTCTTCTTTATATTATCATCCGTGACACCCTGTGCTTCCCATATGTTGGGTGCTAAAAGTTTTCTTTTAAAACAATATGTGTGAGCTATAAATCCAGAGAGTAATGTTCTTAAAAGGAAATATAGATATTCGATACAAGAGTAAAGCAGATGCATCTAATAAACTCAAATTGAAATTATTAAAGGGAATATAACATCTAAGCTTCAGACTCAATCCTCTACTGAAATTGTAATCAATTCTCACACAAGCAATTTAATTAACAATAGTATTAGCCAAGAGTATAGTAGCAATAACTCATCTCTTCTTAGTTGATTCAATCTAAATTATACTCAATATTTGCAAAGCAATCAAAACGGAAATGATATCAATATGAGAGTTCAATAGCAATAACCAGACTCTTTACAGTTGATTAAATCAATCTGAATAATTATCTAAGTAACTTAATCTGCAATGAATGTAAACTGAATCAAATGATGGTGCTGTAAATCATATAAAGCGAAGATATTCCTTCAATACAGGAAAACAATAAAAAACACATAAGATGGGAAAATTAACAAATTAATGGAACTTGCAGAAATTAGAAAGATATAATACAGAGAAACAGTTTAATCCACCAGAGGCTGAGCCTTTAGCTGCCAACAAATGCTGCTGAGCTACTTCAAATAAGGTGAATGAACAAAAACCTCAAATTATATATTAATCATTGAACTTGAGTAACATTACAATATGATCACGTTCTCTTGACAACACAAGTCTGTAAATTAAAATTACAGTTTGAAATAGCAAGGATTGATCCATCCCCTTTCCTCCTATCCTATCTTAACATATCTCTAATAATACTTATAATAATCTCCCCCCCTCTTTGATCTATGTTCTGATTTAAATACACATAGAGAAAATAAAAGTTACAACCGAGATGATTACAATATGATTCCCGTTACAAAATTGGATTGTTCACAACAAATTGATCAACAAGATCATATTTGAAATATCTTTCCATCATCATTCAACAGGAACAGGTCGAATTTGGTATTGCAACTGGGATAATTTGGAAACCAGCTGCAACAACAAATTTTAGAAAAACATCTTCAAATAACCTCTAGTTTCTCTTAATACAGACCAAATTTGGGAAAAATGCTAAGTAAGAAATCAATTTGGTCCGTTCTGAACAAAACCCATGCTTCAGATTTTCCAGATTCTTCTCTATTTGACAAAAACGTCCAATGCAAAACTGTCACTTCTTATTCCAGCGAATTTTTGAGTTCGCATATTTAATGATAAGCTGGAGATCAAATCTACAATTTGGAAAATATCTTGGAGGCTAAAATTATGAGTGATGTTACAACAAATTTATTAATAAACCATCATTGGTAAAATCATGCATACTAATCATCAATTTATTAAAAATAAAGGAGAAGAAATAATATTTATCCATAAGAGCATAAATATTTATAAAATGGAATTATATGATAAACCATGATAAATGACGTGATAAAGAATGATAGAAATGGATGAAATAGGCGTGAAAGAGTGATAATAATAATGACAAACTAGCGGCCCAACATACCCCAAAACTAAATATATTGCATGTCCTCATGCAACCCAAAGACTCTGTATTAACCAAGCAATAATACAAAAATTGTTCATTCCAACTCATGAAATGGATGGAACAAATCAATTCTTCCTCAAATAATGAATATTCAATTTTAGCAATGTTGATGAAGGTGTAACAATTTTTACATTGACATTCAACTATATGCATATGAGGTTGCAGCAAAATATGATATAAGTAACAACAAACTTCATTAACCATTTTCTCAAAAACTACAAACCAGATTTTGCTGAAATTTTGCAAGTAGATTTCTACTATATTAATACTTCTATGATCCAAAAATCAGATCATTTTGATGCAAGGATCATGAGATATAACCAAAATGGTTGTAGGTGACAATGCATGATATCTGAAATTTGACAAACTAATTTAACTTGAAATTTTCTGGGTTTGTGTATTTTAATTATACCTCTTTGTTATCCAAAAATCACAAGAATTCAATTACAGTTTTAAAGATAAACGCCAATCAATTTCTGCATTGTATAAAAATGAATTGTATGCCTTAAATTAGAAAGAAAGTAGAAAACATCCAGCATGTGTAACAAATCCTCCCCCAAACTGGAGAATTAGCATGCTCTCATGCAATGCTAGAAAACAAATTGAGGTGGTCGCTACCATCTGTTGAAATATATGCTTGGTGTAAAACAACATGGAATAAGGGAGGTGTTGAGAATGAATAAAAAGATCAATGGATGATAAAGAATATGAATGGCATGGTCATAGTAAATAAATAAATGAAAGAAACACCATCCCAAACTGAAAGAATCTATGTCTTTGAAAAATGGGAAGTGGTAAAGATGTGGAATGAATGATGATAAATAATGCTCAAAGGATTTTCATAAAATTCTCCTAAATTCGTAATAAATCATAAATTATGTTATTTTACCTCCGAAAAGAAAAATGTGGAATGACATGTATGGACTGGCATTTGTTGAAGATGATGTAGGCTGAATTGATGCTGAAAGTGACACAAAAGGTGGAATCCAGGGAAGCACATCATGTCTGAGCAATTGTTCGCGTTCGTGAGTTTCTCGAGCCTCTTCTATTAGTTGCAATAGTGTGGTCATGCTGCGAATAAAATTCCACCCATACTTGTTGTTTTCCTGTAAACAATTCACTATTCGGCATGCAATTTTCTTGAATCCACTGTGTTAGTTTTGAATAGCAACAGATAAGATGCATGCAAGAATTTCAATGAGAAAAACTTTTGTATAAATTCCATACTAATATTTTGTCAAATCATCAAGTTATGGCAGAGTTCAGTAATTATATCGCATGCTATCCCATAATGCATACATTCCCCCCTCCAATTGGAAAAGGGATTCCATGACCATAAAGCATATGAAAGGTGTTGTGCTGACAGAAAGACAAGGGAATGAACAATACAACAGTAAATGAAGTAGAGTACACATATCAATGATAGGACGGCGAGAGGTATGGTTATAATGAGAGCAGAGTGTGTAAACATAGTTATGAATAAGAGATAGGATGCTTTGGATTGATGATAAATTATGCGAAAAATAAAAAGGACAACAATATGCCAAAAAATGCTTTGTTGACGGTATTCTAGTTGAAAATCATGTGATTGATCAGATGTTATGTAAAAAATTAGTTAATTTTAGGTTATTGTTTAATTTTAGGTTTAGTTAGATGAAAGGGCACGATCATAAGATCATGCCCTTTCCCAAAGGGTGCCCATGGCGGTATATAAGCCAGGCAACCCATTGTAAATCATCATCATCTGTAATTCATTTACTAATAAAAGTATTTTTATATATATTTCTATTTATCTGGAAGTTTTATGCTTCATCTGGTATCAAAGCAGGTCGATTCTTCGGCTGTACATCCGCTGACTCTGTTGTCCGCTGTATAGGCCGTATTGCTCCGCTGCCCTTGTCTGCTAGCCATCCACACATATTCATCACTGTTCCGCTGTCCGCCATTTCACTGCATTGTATCGTGCCACAACACGTCCATCTCTGCCCACCGTAGCTTCCACAACCCACGCTGTTCAAATCTCTGCCCACCGTAGCTTCCACGACCCACGCTGTTCAAATCTCTGCCCACCGTAGCTTCCACGACCCACGCTGTTCAAATCTCTGCCCACCGTAGCTTCCACAACCCACACCGTTCAAGCATCATAGTCTACAGTCTTCCGCACTTGTACGCAGTCTACAACACACCCTGCCCCTGTTCTGCCATCCGCTATCCGTACGCACGCTGAAAATTGCCCAGGTTTTGCAGTGATATCCGTTGGAGGCATTGGTCGTAATGCTTGGGGTGAACGTATCATATATAACATATATTATATATCATACGTTTAAATATTACATATA
>APFE030912305.1:197328-236683 GCA_000404065.3 Pinus taeda | reverse complement strand
CCTTTCACTTCCTTTTTCTCCTAATTTCCATTATTTTCATAAATAAATGTGCCAAAAATTCCATTTTTCCTTTCCAAAGCCTTTTCCAATTTCCTTAGCCATAACCAATCATAAATGATCCCAATCACTAGTATTATGCCCAACATTCAGCTTTGAATAAATGTCCCATCATCGATGGTCATTATTTTTGACTTTTATTACATGGAATTTTCACGAGGGTTGTTACATAACCCTCCCCCTCAAGGGACACCGTCCTCGGTGTTCAATCACACATATACTTCAACAACCTGCTGAAAGAAGACATACTTCTCATGGAGCTTTATAACACAACTCGATATAGTATATACAATGAAAGATCTGCTCCAAACAAAACATCATGACAACATGACAACATACCGCATTGTGGAGCTTTATAACACAACTCATTATGGTATTTACAATGATAATCTTGCTGAGTGCCACTCCACATGACATCATAATATCATGATAACATAACCACATGATAGCATAGTAACATGAAAACATAATCATAATGACATAACACTTGTACTACACAGTGGAGCTCTATAACATAGCTCATGGCGGTATTTACATCTATGTACATGTGTACATATAACAAAATTATCAAAATATATACCAAATCATATACCAAAACATACACTAAAAACAATATCTAAGCATATATCAAACATCATATAACATATACCAAACCATCATAAAACATTATCAACCACCATAAAGCATATACCAAACCACCATAAAGCACATACCAAACCACCATAAACCATATACCAAACCACCATAAAGCAGATATCAAACCACCATAAAGCATATACCAAACCACCATAAAGCACATATCAGACCACCATAAAGCATATATCAAATCACCATATTGAAGCTACTTTGCCTCAACCAGAAAACAAGGAAGGATACATATCCCGCATATGATTCTCCATCTCCCATGTAGCTTCATCGGGCCCAAAGTGCTTCCACTACACTTTAACTTGCTCAATTGCTTGGTTCTAGAGCATGAGCAGCTTTTTCTGCAATATACACTGAGGCTCCAGCTGGAATTCTCCATCTGGTTCCACCTGTAATATAGACCAATCAATCACATTATCAACATCCTTAACATACATCTTAAGCAATGATACATGGAAAACATCATGGACTTTCACTGTCGGAGGCAGTGCAAGTTGATAGGCTACTAGTCTAATCCTCTTAATGATGCTAAAGGGTCCACAAAATCGTGGTGCTAGTTTGGCACATGATCTAATCTGCAAGGAACTCTTCTTCGGTTTAATGTGCAAGTACACTTTTTCCCCAACCTGGAACTCCTTGAACAACCTTTTCCTATCTGCATAACTCTTTTGCCTATCTTGTGCTGCCTTTAGATTCTTCTTGATTACCTGCATTTCCTGTTCCATGTCTGCTAACATATCTGGTCCAATGAACACCCTGTTAACCAGATCACTCAAACTGATAGGAGTGTTACAACACTGCCCATACAATGCTTCAAAAGGACTCATCCTCAGTGACTCCTGATAATTGTTGTTGTATGCAAACTCTACCAAAGGGAGATAGTCTTCCAACTTCCTCTATTGATGCATCACATACATCCTTAATATGTCCTTCAGTATCCTGTTGACCCTCTTTATCTGTCCATCTGTCTACGGATGATAAGTTGTGTTGAAGGCCATCTGTATGCCCAAACCCACAAATAACTCCTTCCAAAACTTGGACGTGAACTTCACATCCCTATCTGACACAATATTCTTCGGAACACCATGTAGTCTAGCTACATCTCAGGAATACCTGTGCCACATCACTAGCTGAGAACGTAGACTTCACCGGAATGAAGTGTGCAACCTTTGTTAAACTGTCCACAATGATCATGATGGAATCATGTTGTTTCATTGTCTTACACAACCTTGTGATGAAATCCATGGAAATAAGAGCCCATTTCCATTCGGGAATTGCAATAGGTTGTAGCAGTCCACCTAGATGTTTAAATTCTTCTTTCACTTATTGACAATCAAAACATCTAGCGAAAAACTCTACTACATCCATCTTCAAATTCGGCCAATATTAAAATCTCTTCACTACAATTAATGTCTTCTGATACCCTGGGTGACCTAAATAAGGTTTCACATGGAACTCCCTCAAGATCACCTTTTTGAGATCACTGTTATCCGATACATATATCCTGTCTCAGAACCTGACTAGGCCATCTGCTGTAAGACAATAATCCATACCCTGTGCACCTGCACCTATACTTGTACCTGTACTGCTACCTGTACCAGCACCCTGTTGCAACTTGTGCACAATCTCCATATACTTGACATCTTGCTGACCTGCCTACAAGATCCTATCCTATAAGTCCATCTCATAGGAGCTCATAGATGCCAAGTGATGTACATGTACTCCTCTACTGAGAGCATCTGCCACCCTGTCCTCCTTACCTTTGATATACTTGATCTCAAAATCAAACTCATTGATCATGGCCAACCATCTAGCCTACCTAGCGTTCAAATTTGATTGGTCAAACAAATACCTCAACCCAATGTGATCACTCATAAGTACAAATATCCTGCTAAGAAGATAGTGTCTCCACATCTTCAATGCATGTATGATCGTTGCTAACTCCAAATCATGTGCCAAGTAATTTTGATCATGCTCATTTAGTTTCTAGGACTCATAACATACCACTTGTCCATCCTGCATAAGGACTCCACCAAGCCCTCTCTTGCAAGCATCTATTCATACCACAAACTCTTTGTCCGGATATGCAATCTGTAGCATTGGTGCATGTGTAAAAAACTACTTGCGTTTCTCAAAGCTAGCCTCACACTCCTCAGTCCATTCAAACTTCTTACCTTTCCTTTGTAATGATGTGATAGGATAAGCAATCTTTGAGAAGTTACTAATAAACCTTCTATAGTAGCCTGCCAAAACCATGAAAGATCTCACCTCATCTACATTCTTAGGAGCTACCCACTCCATGATGGCCCTTATCTTTTCTAGATCAACTACAATGCCTTCCTTGGAGGCATCATATCCCCAGTAGTGTACCTCAGTCTGAAAGAAACTACACTTGTTGATCTTAGCATACAACTGATGCTCCCTCAACGACCTCAACACTGTTGCTAAATGCTCGACATGCTCTTCCTAATTTTTAGTATATACCTGTATATCATCAATGAACATAATAACAAACTTATCCAAATATGGATGCAACACACTATTCATCAAACAAATAAATGTAGCTGGATCATTAGTTAATCCAAATGGAACAACAATGAACTCATAATGCCCATACCTGGTCCTAAACATAGTCTTGTAAATGTCCTCTTTGATGTGTACATGATGGTATTCGGATCTCAAATCAATCTTCGAGAATACTGTTGCTCCCTTCAGCTGATCGAATAAGTCATCAATCCTCGACAACGAGTACCTATTCTTAATGGTCACTTTGTTCAACTGCCTGTAGTCAATGCATAATCTAAGTGTTCCATCTTTCTTCTTTATGAACAATACTAGTGTGCCCCATGGTGACACACTTGGCCTAATGTATCCTTTGTCCAACATTTCCTTCAACTACAACTTTAACTCAACCAACTCAGGCATGCTCATCCTGTAAGGTGCTTTTGGTGCTAGAGTTACCCCTGGCACTAACTCAATAGAAAAGTCTACCTCCCTGTGAGGTGGAAAATTTGTAATGTCCTCAAGAAATACATCCTTGAACTACTGCAAAACTGGGCACCTACTCAACACATCTATATCCTCAACTTCCTTACCCTTATCACTAGATATGTGTACTATGAATAGCTTACACCCTTTCCCGCGACTACGCTTTGCTTGCATCACTATCACCATCCTAACTGATGCAACTTTCTTCTTACCCTGTAAGACTCTTGGTTCTCCATTATCATCAACACACTTAGTGGATTTATCATAACAGCCTACCCTGGTTCTATGAAGATACAACCAATCCACGCCCAACAACATACTATATGATCTCAACAGTAGTACATTTAGATGTGCTGCAGTAGGCATACCATTCAAACCAAATTCACAATATATTACCCAATGATGAACTCGTTTCTTCGTACCTATGTCCAACTACACTAACCAAGACTCTGCATGCCATTCCTTACTCAAGCCACATTTATCCACCAAGATAGGAATAACATAGTTGTAATTAGATCCACGGTCAATCAAAATAGAAATAACTTGATCACAAAGCTTACCGTCCATTTCAATGATAGATGCCTGATGCTCTGCCTATTTATTATCCAATGTTGCATAGATATGTGGAATACTCTGACCAACATATCCAATTGTTTGTGCCTCTTGCACAATGTATATCTTAGACCTACCACTCTGGTACCGTGGACAATCCTTCCTGTGATGATGATGATCTCCTCCACAAATCCAATAATGCACAAACTCCTTATTCTTCTCCTCAGATTTGTGTCCCTGTCCTCTATCTGATGCATTGAACCTCTTAGGTGGTGGAACATTTTCCTTATTACCCGAATAATGTGGTCTTACTTTCTTCTTGTCCCATTTTCCCTTGTTCTTTGCATTTCCTCTCCAGTCTGCCTTCATCTCAGCTCTGTGCTTCGATTGTTCATAACAATGATTCAATTTTCTGATAGCCTCCTCCAATGATCTAGGTTCATTGAACTCAACTTTATCTTTGAATGCAACTGGTAACCCACTAACAAATCTCTGAATCTTAGCTTTCTCCTCTTTGAGGTAAGTCACATACCTCAACAACTCCAAGAATCTGTTAGCGTACTCATCATCTGTCATGGATCCCATCTTTAGCTCATAGAATTATTTTGCCTTGTCATCAAAGTACCATTCCGACAAATACTTCTTCTTGAATAGCCGCTCAAACTCACTCCAAGTCAAATCTTCCTCATTTATACCTCCAACGTTCTTCATGTGTTCCCACCAAATGTTTACTTTTCCTTTCAGACTGAATGTAGCCACTCTAGCTTTCATGTTCTTTGAATAGTCATGCAATCTAGATAACTTCTTTAAGCCTAACAACCATGCATTTGCATATTGTGATTTATTTACCTCTCTATCAAAAGTAGGTGGCTTTTCTTTCTTAAACTCTTATGGAAAATACCCCTTATCGCTCCTCCTGTAAGGATGATACCGATGACGATCATAGTGCTTATCTGAATCAAAACTAGAATCATACCCGTGTCTATCCCTTCTCTTATCCGGAGTGTCCAACAATTTTCCATCTCTGATTGTGTCACCTCTATCTGATCTGTGACCACCATGCGATCTACTACCATATGCTCCATTAGTTCTATCCTCCTGCTCATAGCTGACCCTAAGCAGTCCCTGTCGCTGCAAATCTCACAAGATCTGAAGCATGACTGCATTTACCTCTGGTAACTTTTCCTATGCCTGTATGATTCTATCATTATCTGTCTTACAACTCCTTATTTCTTCCTTTAATCTTGTCTGTGTCATTGCCAAGTCGAAAGAGTTCCCAACACCATACTGCTCTTCTAATTCATAGGGAGAGTCTTTGTAGTCAACCATCTTGCTAGCCATTTGATATTTCTTCTTGCAAGGTATATCATATCAACTAAACCAAATCACAATAACCCAACGTACCTTAGTATAGTTCTGGGAGGATACCTCGTCTGCAAGATCAACAAATCATTGTGATACATGTATAACATAATCATGACAACATATAAAAACATAAAACATAAGCATATGACCATGCAATTGTCATTCTAGCTAGGGTCAAATCATCAATGCATGACCTCAACAACAATACACAACATGACCTCATGCTTGACAACCACCATCATTACGCCAGTATAGACTTGACCACATGCAAACAAGAACATGTATAAGTGATGCATAACCATCCACACATATGCATAAACACATATTACCAAGAATGAATGAACAATACTTGAAATCAAACCTGCAAGAATGATACCTGCAACCAAGTATACAAGAGTGTAACCAAACATGCAAGAATTTAACCAAGCATACTACAATGATACATGTTGGTGACATAAATCGACATGTAACCAATCATACATTCACAATGATGCATTCCACAATAACACCTTAAATTTCACATCACGACATCACTACAACCATGAACAACATCATGCAACTACAACAAGCACATGGAATGCAAGGGTGAGAGACACACATGCAATTGACATGCATTCATGACCAATACATAGCCCATCCAGTTCGAGGGATAAACCATGCTTTGATACCACTCTCTAACACCCTCCTCCCACATCTACCCAAGGAACTGGCTAGCTGGGGTAAACATGCGACGAGAGCCCACTATGATATGATTCGACCTCCTAAGTCACATTAAGGAAGTAGAACCACCAAAAACACACCATACATACATTAATTATCAACTACATGACCCTCAGGAACCAATCCAAAACTTTAGACAAATTGCCTTGGGGTCCCACTGAGCTTTTGAACAATTTAAGGCTCAGTCGCTCCCATGCTATAGGCATGAGTGTGACCAACAACTCAAAGTCACTCTCATAGGCTTGTCTGCTAACAACCAGAGACTAAAATTGTCAGTGATATGCTAGCGGCTTCGGAATTTGAGCCACGTTTTCAGGCCCAATGCCCAGGTCACTACCAAGAATTGAACCATCTCTTCAGATCAATAAAATAACATGGAAATGACAATACTAAAGCAAATACTCGTTCAAGACCTTGAATGGACCCCTACTAGCTATGACAGGCATTTCGTCAAACATATTGAAAATGTGTAATCTACAGGTGTAATTAACAATTCTTAGCATATGGGTATTGCACTTAGCTGATAATCGCTAAGAACCATTGATGCCTCAACACATCAACTGCCATTCCATCCATTAGGTCATAGATACATTGATAATTCAATTATAAGTAAAAACACGAGGAGAGCCATACATGGCTGTTGTCATAAAACACATACATAAACAACATAATAGGGCCAAAAATATTCATGAAAGTATAGTCGTATAGACAACATACAATGCATCAAAATGCTCATAGAAATACAAGGATAAATAACCTTTTATTAATGATGCAAAATCCAAACCCAGGATGGGACTTCCACGTTCCACTTGACCATAGAATGGCTGAGCCAAATCTCTCTTCAGTCATTCATGCCTGTGCCATATTCTAAGCATGAATGTGGGATCTCATAGAACATATCAATAAAAAAAACCATCTAGGGCTTCCAGAGGCCATCTACCTCAACCCTTCAAACAACAATTCTACCTCACGGTGGACATCACAAAACCATAATCATATCGGTCTCTATCCGAGCCTTCCAGGGCTCTAAAGTGTTTTTCCAACCAAGGCTTCAGGAAACCCACAACTTTTACGAGACTCCAAAGTGTTTGTCCAACCAAGGCTCCAGGACTAGTAACTCAACCCACCAAGGGCTCTAGAGCGTTTGTCCAACCAAGGCTCCAGGACTAGTAACTCAACCCAAGCTGTTCCAGGGCTCCATAACGTTTTTCCAACCAAGGCTCCAAGACTAGTAACTCAACCCAAGCTAAGGAAACATAAGAACCAACCAAAAACACAACAATGAAAATAAATCCACAATCACCATAGCTGTCTAGGAAATGGCAAGGTTAGGCAGTCCACTGTCAATCTTGACCATCCTCCATGCCAATGAGATATCACAACAAAAAATCCACATGCATATTCCATGCATGCCAAAACTAGTGAAGGAAACATACATGCAACTCAGTACCTGCAAGAAAATCTCATGTAGCTATGATTCGATGCCTTCTTGCTCCAAGATCCAAGTATGCCACACCCTCCAAGAAAACTCTGTCTCCAAGAGTATGAGAGAGAGAGAGAGAATACTGAGAGAGCTCCAACTGAATTGACAAAAGGTTAGCAAAAGCTTGCCAACTGATCCTCATAAGCCTTTTTATTAATGAGGCCTCTATTTTCTTCAATTTCCATTAGTTTCCTTCAATTCATCCTCACATGCAACTTGTGACCTTTCACCTCCCTTTTCTCCTAATTTCCATTATTTTCATAAATAAATGTGCCAAAAAACGCCATTTTTCCTTTCCAAAGCCTTAGCCTTAGCCATTGCCTTTGCCAATTTCCTTAACCATAACCAATCACAAGTGATCCTCATCACTAGGATTGTACCCAACATTTAGCTTGGAATAAGTGTTCCACCATTGATGGTTATTATTTTTAAATTTTATTACATGAAATTTTCACCAGGGCTATTACAGTTATAAATACATCTATCTTGCATTCAATATATATAGATATGAAATTGGAATTGTGATCCCGGTGGATATCAATGGCCACCCACCTATTCCACTGGCTTATAACACATTTTTCGATTTTGGCAGTTTTTCTACAATTTTTTGGGTCCTAGACTTCCAAAGTCGTTTTGAGGCGCTAAACAACATTTTTTGGCGAAACAAGCAATCATCAATCTTGGATTGTAGAGTGAAGATGAAAAATGTACTCCTTGGTTAGAACTTTCCAAGGGGCTACTGAGTGCCCCAAACACAGATCATATGCTAAAGTTACGACCTAAAGAAGTTGACGTTTCAACTTACGCTATTGGGGCCCACAATCCTTTTGGTGCTTCATCTCCCAGGGTTAGGTTTTGGATGTTTAGGATTTTCTCAGTGCTTATTTATGATAAAAGAGCCTTGGAGCATCATTATAAGATACTCTAGTGAAGGCACGTAGCCTTCACATCTCTTCTTAGAGATAAGCTACCACTGTTTGAGCTAGTTCATTTTCATTTTGCATTCCAATAGTTTCAACACTTTCTAGTTATTAATAGAAGTCAAGTTTCACCATATATCTATACTTTGGTTATATATATATATATATATATATAATTTCATTCCCTTCATAAATTTGGATAAGTGGTATCAGAGCAGTCTGCTCTTTATCTGTTTTTCTATGCATCTCCCCAATGAGGTCGAGGTATAAGGAGTTGGGACTAAAATTTCTCGAGTCCTTGCAACACTGTCCTTGTAGAACTTAACAAACTCCCATGTGGAATAAAACAATGATGAGGGATTAGGACATCCTATTAAATTATTGCTCGAAGAAGCCCTCGAGTGGCAAAGGAATGATATGATGGATAATTCTTAGTAGATCGTTTGATAAATGCCAATAATAAATGCATCTTCATCAAGTGGCCAATTTGAAGGTGCTACCCCCTTCAAGGTACACGTTAATTTTTATATTCCTATATTTGAAGGTAAGATAGATGTGAATGCTCTCGACAAATGGTTAAATTTGCTAGAAGGGTATTTTTTGGTCCATAATTATTCTGATAGAGAAAATATTACCTTTGATTAAGGTTCCCCCCCATGTCAACGATTGGTGGGAGAATTATTGTGAGAAAAGGGTCACGGAGGAATCCACAATATTTTCAATCGCACACATTTGGGAATCTTTTAGGGACGTCGTTAAGGAACAATATTACCTTGTTAGAAGTTATGAAGACCAGTACATTAGATGGACCACACTACGTTAGGAGAGAGACCAAGTAGTGTCAACTTTCACAAATGTCTTTCATACCTTGCGCACCAAGGGGGGTATCAAAGACTTTGAGTAACATTTGGTGCTCAAGTACCATGGTTACCATGGTTGTTTACACAGATGCATCCAAACATAAATAGAGTTCCTCAACATCTCCTCAATTGGCGCAATATATCAACACACTGTCAAAATTGAGAAAAAATTTAAACAAAAGAAGTAAAAGCAAGGTAAGGCATCCCCAAATCGTAGAACAAAGGACATATCAAGGGTGGACCACCCAAAGAAAACCCATCTAATCCACAAACAAATAATGGTAACAAGAAGATGAAGAAAGATATAGGAAAGTGGTGTGAGTTCCACAAGATATCCTCTCATAACAATAATGAATGTTGCACAAGGCTATCATTGGTGGCCAAGCTAAAAGCCTCAAATTCATACATAGGGTTTGACTTTGAACTAGACCTAGACAAAGGGAAACAAATCATTGATGCAAAACCTAGTGCCACTATTTCCACCACCAAGGTATAACAAAATGAGCCTGAAGATCTGGAGGAACATGAGCAACTCTTTCACTCACAAATGTTGGTGAAGGGTGCTCCACTATGTTTCATTGTCAACAACAAGAATCAAATGAACCTCATCTCAACAAAGGTCGTTAAGTGGTTGGGCCTACCAACAACACCACACTTACAACTATATGTCATTGGGCGACTCTAACAAGGGCGAGATATCCACATCAACCAACAATGTCGACTGCCTTATGGCATCCAACCCTTCAAGGATAGGTATTGTATGATATTTCTCTGCTTGAAGTTTGTGATGTTCTTTTTAGGCCAACCATACTTGTGAAAGAACCATGTTGTATATGAGTCTAGACCTCGTAGTGTTTTATTACTTTGGGAAGACAACCATATATGATACCAAAGGTAACCCCACATACTACCATTTCTTTGATCTATGGTAGTAATGTAGTAAGTTCATCTCCCAACACGAGAAATATGTCTTCTTCCTTATTTGCTCTCAAAGTAAGGATAATATTGTGGCCACATCCGTAGATCCACACAGGGCTCCTCCACATAGCAAAGGCAAGTGGACAAGGTCATGGAAGAATACACAAACATCTTCTCCTCACCTAGTAGGGTACCTTTGCACTGTCAGATCAAGAATTCAATTAATCTTAAGCCTGACACACCTCTACGCAATTGGCCAATCTACTGTCGATCTCTTCTAGAAAATGAGGAAATCAAGCGATAGGTCCAAGAGCTACTCCAAAAAGGGCACATTCGACCATGTTCCCCAAGTTCTGGAAGCCCAATTATACTCATGCAGAAGATAGACGATACCCAACGACTTTTGATTGTTTATTGGGCCCTGAACAAAATCAGGAATCAGTACTCAATTCCTCATATTGATGACCTTCTTGAATAGTTAAAGGGGGCCAAGGGCTTCAGTAAGATTGATTTGAAGTTCAACTACCCTCAAGTCACAATAGAACCAACTGATGTATGGAAGACTACTTTCAAGTCCAAGGAGGGAATTTTTGAATGATTGGTCATGCCCTTTGGTTTGAGGAATGCTCCAACAACTTAATGAGGTTGATGGATGATATCTTGTGGCCTTTCACCAACTTTTTTTTGTTTTTATATCTGGATGATATCCTCATCTTCAACAAGAGTTGGGTAGAACACTTGCAACATATTTAGCAAGTGCTTCACACTCTACGGCAACACATATTATGTACTAACTTGGAAGAAAGATCCTTTAGCATGAACAAGGTCCAATACCTAGGCTAGATTAATGATGAGTAAGGTATGCATGTAAATCCATCCAAGATCCAATTCATTCGAGATTGACCAGTCCCAATGACTCTAACAAAGCTTCACAACTTCTTGGGCCTTGCTAACTTCTACTAAAAATTCATGATGGGGTTATCTTATATCACTTAGCCCTTAAGTTAGGTGACCAAGGTTGAAGCAAAGGACAAGGTTTTTTGGTTTAATTCACAACATAATACATTCGATGAACTGAAACACCGCTTATGCTCCACACCAGTCCTCACCCTACCAGATATGCAACAACCATTTGAGATTAAGATAGATGTCTTTGGCTATGATATTGGTGCAAACCTCATTCAACATGGGCATATGGTGGCCTATCATAATGAAACACTCTCTGATGTTGGCCAAAGACACCCCACCTATGATAAGTAGATGTATTCCATCATGAAATCTTGCTAGTAATGGAAGCAATATATTTTGGGGAAGCAAAACATCATCCACAATGATCGTATGCCTCTACAATTTATGCAAACATTAGGGAAGTTATAGAATGGATACCATAATATATGGTCTACATACCTGCAACAATTCCATTTGAACATCAAATACATGAAGGGTAGCACCAATCATGTCATAGACCGCCTCAGTTGGCCCCTAGTTGTGTAACTAACCACAGTTCTCAACTCGTGTGGGCACGAGACCTCTAGATGGACACAATTATACAACAACGACTCAACATTCACTACCACATACCAGATGTCGATGAATGGTAAGAAAGTTCCATATTTCCACCTCTAGGGTGCAATATTGTGCTACTTAGGCCACCTTTGTGTTCCTTCAAGCAATGGTGCCAGGCTGATTTGGAAGGCACATTATAGTTGGTTAGCAGGGAACTTTGGTGTGGTGAATATTGAGGTAGTATTATAAAACCATGATGTTGGAAAGTATATTGGGCCTTGCATCACCTTCATCATTTCCAAACCAACCATTAAGAAGCAAGGTTTGTACACCCCTTTACCTACTTTTGGTCGACCTTGGAAGCACATATCAATGGACTATATGTTTGGTCTTCCTTCTATTGAGATATCATTGGAGCAATGATTAAGGTTGGTTTATATTTTAGTTGATAATTGCTTGTGATTATGTGTTGGATTCTTATTACTTTTATTATGTTCTACTCATCAAACAATTACCAAAAACCATAAATTATGAGGATCGCCAATAGACAATGAACACAAAAGATAGGCTTCAAGCCAGTGAAAAACCCCTTAAAGGGGAAAACCCATAAAATATCTTATTATAGAATAGATCAAAATGAGAATTCCAAGACCCAAAACCATAAGACAAAGTCCTTCCATAATCCCCAAGTCAACCCTCTTTTCAACCTTCCTTAACCAAGCCAATTTCAACAAAGTCAATTAACAAATCTGGTCAAACTATGATTTTCAGACCTGCAACTCTTCATGAAATTCTGGGTCCTTGCAGTAGACTTGTACCTTCGCATGTGTGGCAGAAATAAGGGCATAATTCGCACGTGTGACAAAAAATGCTCTCTCTTTTGACTTCTCTTTCTCTTTACTTTTTCGCTTCTTTTCTTTCTCTTCTTGGCACATAAATCAAAGTTAGAAATCTAAGTGTGTGATGATGATTGAAATGAGTTCGAATTACACTATATTTATGCCCTTCCAAGAGGTTGAATAAGTGTCTCTTTGGGATGACTTGACTAGGAGGGCTGACTTGGTCTTGTGGAGGACAATTTGACTATTTTGAGTCAAATAAAAATTATTTTATGTATTTTTCAAGGAGTCCAAGTAGGACTTTGACTCAAGTACATTGAATTGACTCATGACATTATTTATTTTGACTTTGACAAATCCTAGAAGCAAGAAGAACATGATTGACCTAATAATAATTTGACTTTGAGCATGAAACCCACATGTGAAAAGATAATAATATTTTTTTTTCTTTTTCTTTCATTTTGTTTTTTTATAAAAAATATAATTACATAATTACAATGACAATTATGAAGACCGAACCTAGTTACAATTTTCAACTCTCCCTCTTAACTAGGGATGTATTCATAATTACACAATAAGGTATAAGGAAATTCTCAAATTGAAATATTATCATAAGAATAGTTGGATTCATAAGCCATCTTCATCATTATGACCAACATTGTTAACATAGGAAGGCCTTGACTAATAAACTCTATCTCTCCATTAGATGAGAGCACAATGCTGGGGAGACAATGACTATAAACACCATCATCATTGTCTCACGAGACACATATCCCATCCAAATGTTCACCAGGTATGTCTTAAGGACTATTCTTATCTTTGATTTTTAATCCTCAAAGAATATCGGTCCTCTTTGACCACTCTTATCTTGGACACACTGTCAAATCCTAGATGCTTATCCAATCCTCCATTCTCCTTACCAATGCCTTCACTAATACTTATGACTATTAGTCTTGGTGTAGTGCATGACACATGGAGAATGTGGTGTCCCTCTTCACTCCCTCTTAAATAGGGAGGATTCAACCAAAAAATTTATTTTGTTCTTGTTCATCAGGTACATATTCTATTTTCTAGTTCTTCAAGCAATAATTGCATGAATTCTTCTTCTTGATGACCCATCTGACTTGTTGTGTTCTTTGCAAAAATACTAAGTCATTTATTTTGAAGACTAAGACATAAAGAATACTATAGTACTTACTTAAAATGAGAGAGAGAGAGAGAGAGAGATTGAAACATATAGAATACTATAGTACTTACTTAAAATGAGAGTGTGAGAGCGAGAGAGAGAGAGAGAGAGAGAGAGAGAGAGAGAGAGAGAGAGTGATGATAATGACTTGATGTAGTATCCTTCCTTCAAAATGAATGATAATGATGACCCTTCAATCTTCCTTTCTTATATGCTTTCTTGTTTCCCTTTTTCAAATGATGTACTCCAAAGTTGAGAGAGAGAGAGAGAGAGAGAGAGAGAGATGATGATGATAATTACCTGATGTAGTATCCTTCCTTCAATATGAATGATGACCCTTCAATCTTCCTTTCTTGTTTGCCTTTTTCAAATGATGTACTCCAAAGTTTCCTTAAGAGATGATGAGTAACCAAAAACCTTCAATACGAGATAGAGAGAGAGAGAGAGAGAGAGAGAGAGATGATGATAATGAATTGATGTAGTATCCTTCCTACAATGACCCTTCAATCTTCCTCCTTGTGTCCTTTCTTATATGCTTTCTTATTTCCCTTTTTCAAATGATGTACTCCAAAGTCTCCTTAAGAGATGATGAGTAACCAAAAACCTTCAATGAGAGAGAGAGAGAGATGATGATAATGACTTGATGTAGTATCCTTCCTACAGTGACCCTTCAATCTTCCTCCTTGTGTCCTTTCTTATATGCTTTCTTGTTTCCCTTTTCCAAATGATGTACTCCAAAGTCTCCTTAAGAGATGATGAGTAACCAAAAACCTTCAATGAGAGAGAGAGAGAGAGAGAGAGAAAGATGATGATAATGACTTGATGTAGTATCCTTCCTTCAATATGAATGATGACCCTTCAATCTTCCTCCTTGTGTCCTTTCTTATATGTTTTCTTGTTTCTCTTTTTCAAATGATGTACTCCAAAGTCTCCTTGATGAGAGTCTTATACTTATGCCAACAAGAGTGATCTTCAAGCTTCCTTTTCCTCACCTTAGCTCTGATACCATGTTGAGAAGCCCTTAGGGAAACAATTAGGGTTGATTTGCCTTTTACTTGAAAATTACTTGTGATTATCTCTTAGCTTATTAATAATTTTATTATGTTTTAATCATCAAACAATTCCGCAAAACCCTAAACTATGAAGAGAACCAATAGACAATGAACACAAAATATAGGCTCCAAGCCACGAAAAAACACCTTCAAGGGGACAACCTAGAAAATGTATTCTTATAGAGTAGATCAAAATGAGAATTCCAAGACCCAAAATCCCAAGACAAAGTCCTTCCAAAATCCCAAGTCAACCCTCTTTTCAACCTTCCTTAACCAAGACAACTTCAACAAAGTCAATGTTGGTCAATAGTCAACAAATCTGGTTAAATTGTGATTTTCAACCTTGCAAATCTTCCTAAATTCTCAGCCACTATAACAAACCTATACCTTTGCATGTGTGGCATAAATTAGGGCAAAATTCACATGTGTGGGAAAAAAATCTCTCTCCATTGTTTCTCTTTCTCTTTCTCTCTCCTTTGAATTCTTCTCTTTCTCTTGACTTTTTCGCTCCTTTTCTTTCTCTTCTTGGCATAGAAATTGAAGTGTGTGATGATGCTCCAAACGAGGTTAACTTGCACTGTATTTCTACCCTTCCAGGAGGTCAAATAAGTGTCTCTTTGGACCGACTTGACTAGGAGGGTTGAATTGGTCTTGTGGAGGACAAGTTGACTATTTTGACTCACATAAAAATTATTATACATATTTTTCAAGGAATCCAAGTAGGAATTTGACTAAAGTACATTGAATTGACTGATGAAACTATTTCTTTTGACTTTGACAAATCCTAGAAGCACGAAGAACATTCTTGACCTAATAATAATTTGACTTTGAGCATGAAACCCGTGCTTGAAAAAATAATAATTTTTTTTTCTTTATTTTTGTTTTTTTTATTATAAATAATACAATGACATAAGTATAATGAAAATTATGAATATCGAACCTAGTTACAATTTTCATCACCTTCTACCAAGCATGGTAATGACTGTGTGTTTTTGGTCATTGATATATTTTATAAGATGGCCATTCTAACTACTTGCAAGAAGAATATCACAACAAAAGCCACTACCAAGCTCTTCTTCAAACAAGTGTGGGTACATTTTGGGATCCTAAAAACCATCTCATCAAATTAGGATAGCAAGTTCCTAATCGCATTCTGGTTGAGCCTTTGGTCTTGTTGGACACAACTCATCAAATCAACTACTTTCCACCCCTGACTAGTGGTTAGACAAACATCGTCAACAACATGATCATGCACATTTTGTGAATGTAAAACTCCAAGCACCCACACACATGTGATGAGAGAATCCCCTATGTTCCACACAAAGACAACATAACTTTCCATATCTCAACTAGCCACAACCCATTCTAGGTGGCCCTGGTATTTCAACCATTGGGTCCCATTGAAGTTGTACTACCCATTACAACTACACATGCATAATATGTGTTAGGTCCCTATTGTTATTGTTGTGCCCCTACAATATTATTGTTATGTAGGCTCTGATTGTATTGTTATTAGTGTATCCCCATTATTGTTATTTGTGTGCCCCATAGAAGCCCACTATTGTTATTGTGGTTCCCTTACATTATTATTGTTATGCCGACTCTGATTATATTGTGACCCCCTAGACTCCTATATATGGAAAGGAGGTTGTGCCATTTGTATCATCCAAGAATTGTTCATTTGTGTAATGTAAAGGAGGTTTCCCCCTCGAAGAGGCTGATTTTTAAGTCGTTGATCTATATTTTCTATCTTTTTGTGAGCTGGTTTCATAACATTTGGTATCAGAGCTTTTGGATTATAGGGTTTCGCTGCTTGAAACAGGTCATCGTGGAATTTTCACTATAAATTTTTTTCTACAAAGTTTCAGAAGCTAAAGAAAAAACCCATTTGAGCCGAAATTGTTCTGAACCTCAGGTCTGAATTTCAGATCTTGTATCTCTATATTTCAGAGATATGATCTAAAGAAGTTAGGGTTTTTGCAAGCTCCAGAATTCCATCTCAAACATGTCATCGTGGCATTTGTGTTATAAATTTTTTTCTACGAAGGTTCAAACTCTGAAATTAAAACCCATTTGATCCGAAATCTTGATGAAGCTCGAATTGGAATTTCAGATCTTGTTTTGCTATATTTTCAAAGATATGGTCCAAGACATTTAGGGTTTTTGCAGGCTCCTGAATTACATCCCAAACAGTTGACCTTTGGAAATTCATGATAACTTTCTCTCTGAGCATCAAATTGAAATTTAGTAAGACGTTATAGAAAGAGGATGGACTTTACTTTTTTGTGTGTATTATTTTCAGGTCCGAAGGTCGAAACAATGACACGTAGAACTTCGCACATTTTCGCTCTACTGAAAAAGTATATAATCAAGTCATATTGGGATATTGGTCATAACTCTTTCTTGGATAATCCAATTTCGATCATACAGGTGGAATTGGAAAGAGGACATAGAGGGCTGCTATAGGTTGCAATTTTAGACCATGGAGATCCGAAATTTCATAGATACAACATATTCAATATCGAGCTGCTAAAAAGCAAGAAAATAGAAACACCTTTAAGAAAAATTGGATGGATGATTTGAATAATGAGATCGAAGCTAAGATAAATAGTTTTATATGTGCCATGGAAGCTAATATTGATGGTAGGGAAGCAAATTTGAAGAAAGGCATGGAATATTTGAAGAAAGACATGGAAGGTTTGAAGGAAGGTGGGACAAAGCTGCTACAAGAAAGGCCTCTTAATGAGGAAAATGTAGTAGAGGAAACTCATGATGAGAAAAATATAAATGTTAATCAGGATTTTATTGAATCTAACATTGGATTGAAGACCCACCATATTCCAAAGATCGATAGAAGGAAGTTTGATGGCAAGGATCCCATAACATGGATACTACAGATGGAGAAACATTTTGATCTACATGATGTGCAACTGTTACAAAAGGTACATATTGCATCTTTATATTTAGAACCAAATCAATTGTTATGGTATAAAGGGCTTTGTTCTCGTATAACACTTGTCACTTGGTCAATTTTCATGGAGGAAATGATAGCACATTATGAGGATACAAAGAGCTACACGTTCTTTAGCCAATTGATAAATCTCAAACAAAAGGGTTCAATGAAAGAGCACATCTCATGGAGGAAATGATAGCACATTATGACGATACAAAGAGCTACACCTTCTTTAGCCAATTGATAAATCTCAAACAAAAGGGTTCAATGAAAGAGCACATCGAGGACTTCCAAAAATTGAATATAAGTGTAAATGGTATTCTAGAGAAGCAAGGGATTGATGTCTTCATAGGGACTTTAAAGGATAACATTCAACATGAGGTTCGTCTTTGGGAACCTGATTCATTGGAGAAGGCATTCAGGCTGGAAATAAAAATTGAAAGCAAAACTATGGCAACACGAAATCCTACCACTCACAATTATAAAGACGGAAGTGTTGTTGCTGCTAGCCTTCCACAACCTATAAGCTTGACACCACAACAATTGGAATAAAAAGGAAAAAACAACCTTTGTTACAGTTGTGATAGAAAATACAAAGGTCTAAGTGTGTTGAGAAGAAATTATTTTACATTGATTGTGAAGAGGAGGAAGAAAAGGATCAAGAAACATCAAAAGAAGAGGATATAAACTAGGAACCAACCCCAGAGAAAGAAGAAATGAATCCAACCATATCTTGTAATGCATTGGCAGGGATTACGACTCCTCAAACTCTCAATATAGAAGGACATATCAAGAAGAAAAAGGATAACCTCACTTTCACGCAAAATCAAATGAAATAACACACAGATCAACATCACAGTGAAAGAAGTTTTGATATAGGTGACTCGCTATTTTTACGGATACAACCATACAAACAAATGTCCCTCAAGCAAGCTAAGAAGGATAATAAATTATTGCCAAAGTACTATGTTCCTTACAAGGTGCTGCAAAAGATTGGTACTATGGCATACAAATTGGAGCTTCTTGCATCTTCCCCAATGCCCCTAGTTTTCCATGTTTCATGCTTAAAGAAGGTTATAGGTGAAAAGCTCCCAGTTCAAACAATATTGTCGGAACTTGATGAGGAAGGAAAAATAATATTGGAAATTGAAGCAGTCACAGAAACAAGAACCCGACAGCTACAAAATCGATCAATTTTAGAGTATCTCATTAAGTGGAAGAACTTACCTGCTAAGGATTCCACATGGGAAGACGAGAATTCAAAGGGCGTGGAAGCTAAGAACGATAATAAATTATCACCAAAGTATTATGGTCCGTACAACGTGTTACAAAAGATTGGTACTATGGCATACAAATTGGATCTTCCTCCATCTTCCTGAGTGCACCCAATTTTCTATGTTTCTGCTTAAAGAAGGTTATAAGTGAGAAGATCCCAGTTCAAACAATATTGCCATAACTTGATGAGGAAGGAAAACTCATATTGGAACTTGAAGTAGTCATAGAAAAAAGAAATCGACAGCTACGAAATCGATCAATTTTAGAGTATCTCATCAAGTGGAAGAACTTATTCATTGAAGATTCCACATAAGAGGATGAGAATTTTATACAGAAGCATCCATAACTACTCAAGCATCAAGGACGACACTTTTTGAAGTGGAGGGGCATGTTGGGTCCCTATACTACTAGTGTAACCCCTTATTGTTATTAGTTCAACCACCTTATTGTATTATTGTGCCCATATAGTCCCCATGTTGTTATTATTGTGCCACATATAAGTCCACTATTGTTATTGTTGTGCCCCTACAATATTATTTTTATGTCTGCTCTGATTGTATTGGGACCCTTTAGACTCCTATACATAGAAAGGAGGTCTTGTCATTTGTATCATCCAAGAATTGTTCATTTGTGTAATGTAAAGGATGTTTCCCCCTCAAAGAGGCTTATTTTTAAGTCGTTGATCTATCTTTTATATCTTTTTGTGAGCTGGTTTCATAACGATATGTACATGTTCAATTTGGAGCTAAAAAAGCTACCAATTTTATTGAACAAATTCAACACATCCACCAGCAGGTCCATGATATTTTACAGAAAGATAATACTAAGTACAAACAATTCCATCATTAGCATCAGGTGCTAGACAAGTTTCAAGTGGGAGACAATAATTGGTTGCATTTGCAGAAGGAACTCTTTGCAGGTGCCTAGCAAAAGCTTCAACCACTTTACTATGGACCTTAAACCATCACCAAGGCTATGGGTGATAATTCTTTTGAGCTGAGTATCCCCCCTTCCTTGGCCTACACCCAATGTTCAATGTGGACCTCCTTTGGACATACTTTCCACCATTGTTGGACACTATAGAAATCACAGAGCATTGATACTAATAGAGCTCAAGCCAGATTTCATCGAATAGGGAACAATTGATCATATTGTCAAAACATAGATTAAGAGCAATCGTGAACAAAAAATACATCTATATTGGGCTGTCAAAGCAAGCTAGCTCCTGCACCAAGGCAAGTAGCTCACTAGGGGCCATGTTTAACAACACAATTTTCTATTTTGGTAGTTTTTCTATAGTTTTTTTGGTCTTGAACTTTTGGAGGCGTTTTGAGGCCCTAAACGACTTTTTTTGGCGAAACAAGGTCTCGCTAGTCATTGATTACCAACTGCAATATGAAAATGTACTTCTTGGTTATACCTTTCCAACGCGCTACTGAGCCACACCAAATGGAGATCGTAAGCCAAATTTATGACCCTAGGAAGTTGACGTTCCAACTTACCCTATCGAGGCGCACAAGCCTTTTGGCGCTTCATCTCCTAGGGATAGGTTTTTGGATGTTTAGGGTTTTCTCATTACTTCTTTATGATGAAAAGTCCTTGGAGCCTCATCATAAGACAATCTGATGAAGACACGTAGTCATCACATCTCTTCTTAGAGATAAGCTACCATCGTTCAAGCTAGTTTGTTTTCATTATGCATTTATACAATTTCAACACTTTTCATTTATCAATAGAAGTCAAGTTTCATTGTATATTTATATTTTAGTTACAAATTTGTATATCATTTCATTTCCTTCATAAATTTGGATCACATTGTAATGGTAGGTTAGAGAGTTTTGATAATAAATAATACTTCTAGTTGGTTCTACAATTACTTTTCTTCTCTCTATCCTCCTTCTATGTGTGCATATTTGTATATTACTGCTTTTATATTATGGTTTAATGACTACACTACTAGTAAACACATTTATTATGTAATCCATTACAAAAACATCCAATATGAATTGGTCATGTCAATATTATATGAGTATTGAAGAGAACTTAGGTAAAAATTCCTTCAACCATGCTTTGATATCATAGTTTATATGCTTATGATGTTTGAATGCACGTATGTGCCTAATATCCAAGTTGGGTTATGGAAAAGGTAGGCAACCTTAGGCATGTCAAAATTATTAAAGTCTTTAATGCATTCATATAATAGCATGTTATGTTGAGTTGGTTAATAGGTAGTAACTACAATGAATGAGTATCCATGCTTATGTTTGGAATGGATACCATGTGAAATAACCATGTGAGAGACCACATTGCTATTGGATTTGGGAAAATTCTATATTATAGCACAAGTATCTAATGGAATCTTGGCTTATGTCAATATTTGGGACCAAAATTAATCTTTGCAATACTAAGAACACTAAATAGGGAGAATGATTTTGTTGAGGGATTGAGTGTAGAAAGGAAGGGCCTTATAATATACTTGAGTTGTTTAGAAAAGAAAGGGTGTATTCCTTAAGTTGTGTTAGGGTTGAATATGAAGGTGTATAGATGGCTAAAACAATGTTTGGGAGGTGGTTGGGTGATGTATCAAGGCATTGGTTGAGCCCTTCAATATTTCGTCATATATAACATGATATGGAATTATGGTACTCTTGAACGAATGCAAGGACACATGGAGTAAATGTGTAGATTGTGATCAAACAATTATCAATGTTGGTACCTATGTTGGATTGCATTTCATATATGTGTTCTTGTGTTGGTAAGCATTCATATAACCAAATGTCATGGAAGGGTTTTTTGATGGATTATTTAGAAGTGAAAGGAGAGGCCTTATAGTTCTCTCGAGGGATTGTTAACATGTAGAATTTCATCTTAGATTAAACTGATTATGCAATGTACTAAAGCAAAATACTTAATCTACTTCTACAATCAAACTTGCGGAAGCTTAATCAATTTTGAGAAAGATAAAACATAACACATATAATAGAGAAAAAGATTCAATCACACATGAAACACAGAAGAATACTCTGGGGAAAGCCTCAGCGAAAAACCCCGCTATCTGTATTATCATACAAGTGGAAATATCTCAGGATTACACAAAGCTTTAGCTCTCAAGCTATCCAGCTCTCAGTACAATCCCTCACTGTTGTTCATAGACATAATAGACAACACATATGCCTTCCTTCAGTCCTCCAAGCCTTCTATTTCCTTGCACAGTTTCTCCTGGGTCCTCCAGCTGCCACCTGTGTGTAATAATTCCTCACACACTGCTTTGACCTCTGAAATAACTACACAATCCTGAAGGAGTGAATTCCTTCTGCATGAATGAGTTTCCTTTATAGGAAAATTCCTCCAACTGATAGTACACTATCCCTTCCTTTAATCTCAACTGGGTCTTTGTCTGAAATAACATGCATGAGTTATTTATGAGAGAATATTCAGTTATCTGGAGAACACCAGTTGCATGCATGCATGCATTAACTGACTGAACTCACAATTAGTTGCTCAAACTGTTTGAAACTAATTTAACTGGACATTACTCAGTTAACTGAGCTAACTAATTACAACTCAAATAAAACTCATCCTTATCTCCTTAATTAAGGGATAACTTCCTCAATCAAACGAATAACTATTGCATATCTTCACATAGACTTCATGTTTGATTTTCTCCAACTAATTAACTCAAGATGAATTAATTAATTATTTTTCAAACAACTGCTGAGACCAAATTCGAATTTTAATCCTCATTTTTTTTCAGGGACTAAATAAAGTTGGAATATATCATGAAATGCTATTTATAACAATGTTATTTTTAGCATTTCTGTTTTATCATTCCTTGTTGCTATTTTCCACACTGGTACTTGAAATTCTATCTATAGCAATGCTATTTATAGCATTTATTGTTGCTATTTTCAATACTCCCTCTCAACAAGAAAGGCATTCAACTCGAACCCGATCTTGAACCTTTGGAATTTTCTGCATGCAACACTTCTCTCAAGTGTTGTTTCTCCAGCAACTCCAGAAACAAAAATATCCAACCTGAATCAGAATGATGCCTCTGTCATCAAAGTCTTTGACTGCTATTGCCTCTATCGACTAAAAACTCTGTGCATCTGTTGACTCTGCCTAGTCAATCCTTCTCTGCACTCTTCAGTTTCTGACTTCTCTAGCCTCTGTCACTTTGACATCTGACTGCATCAAACACACTGATTCCTCCTGCTGCATCTGTGCTGCTGATGGCCCTTTCTCCCAGCACTGTATCCGCACTGCATCTCCTCTCATCATGTTGCATCGTGCTGCCCATTGCTGCATTGAAACTTAGTTACTGAGAAGTAAGTAACTGATCTCCCAACTGACCTCCCTATTGGGCTAGAAACACCCTTTGATGCTGAAGCTTCCTCTGCCGCTCCATCCGCATCTGTCTCTACCCACTTAGCTAGTCCTGCTACTCCTCGTCAGGGCTCCCGTAGCAAAGTCTGATCAAAGAGGTTGTGTACCTCAAGGATCCTACCCCTATTTCAGCCTTCTTGGGACTATCACTTCACATCGCCCCACCTCACACCTGGAGGTATGGATGGATGTGATCCCTCTTCCCACTTGGTATGAAATTTCCCCCTACTGGAGGTCTCTGTATGAGTGGATGCCTCCACTCGGTCTCCTCTCGGCTTATCCAGTTGTGGCTGCTCCACAACCTCCTGAAGATGCTTCACCAATTGTGGCTCCTCCACAATTGTCTAAGACTTCTTCTGGCATTGCATGTTAAGAGGTAATGTACTCTCCCTCTCAACCACCAAGTCTCTAACCTTTGCCTTGCTCCTCAAGGCTTTGCATGCATCTTGCACCTCAAGAGCATATAGGTTCCTGACTCGTGAACTGATCTGCTTCACCTGCCTTGTTGTGATGTGTCTAAGGAAAACCTTTCCCTTATTGAAGACTACATCATAGCCTTTGTCCTCCAACATTGCAATCGATACCAAGTTTTTCTTCAGTCCAGGCACATACTTCACATCTGTCAAGGTGATGCGAGCTCCATGCTCCCTCTAAAAAGCGACTGTGCCCACTCCTAATACTCTATACTTTTCATCATACCCATCTCTATGCGCATCTGGATTTTTCGAAGCTTGTCCTTCAGCGCCATCTTCCTCTGGTCATTGCTGTTCTGATATAGATCCTTCAATGTCTTCCACATTGAAAACATAATCTCCTTCCCATGGAGACTCGAGATAATATGGTCTCGAACTCCCTTTAGAAGAATCCTCCTCGCTCTCGCCACACATTTCTTCCATTCCGCCAATTATTGGGCATTAGCTACTGCTAGCTTGGGGACTTCTTGATCAGTGAATTCCTTCAAACCATTTTCCTCTAATACAACCTCCATGCAATCCTTCCATGCTATTTAATTCGAGCTGCCATCCAGGGCATACTCGAGTCTCAAGCCATTGACCACCATTGGTGAACTTTGAGATGTGATAAGAAATCGATTTTGTACATACAATCAAGAACTTCAAACTTCAAACTTCTCCCTTCTTTGTATATTGTTCTCCGCTTTGATCACCTTTGCTCCGATACCATGTAGAAATTTCATCGTAGATTAAACTGATTATGAAATGTACTAAAGCAAAATACTTAATCTACTTCTACAATCAAACTTGCGGAAGCTTAGTCGATTTTGAGCAAGATCAAACAGAACACATATAACAGAGAAGAAGATTCAATCACACATGAAACACAGAAGAATACTCTGGGGAAAGCCTTAGCTAAAAACCCCACTATTTGTATTATCATACAAGTGGAAATATCTCAGGATTACACAAAGCTTTAGCTCTCAAGCTATCCAGCTCTCAGTACAATCCCTCGCTGCTGCTCATAGATAGAATAGACAACACATATGCCTTCCTTTAGTCCTCCAAGCCTCCTATTTCCTTGCACAGTTTCTCCTCGGTCCTCCAGCTACCACCTGTGTGTAATAATTACTCAAACACTACTCTGACCTCTGAAATAACTGCGCAATCCTAAAGGAGTGAATTTCTTCTGCATGGATGAGTTTCCTTTATAGGAAAATGCCTCCAACTGATAGTACACTATCCCTTCCTTTAATCTTAACTGGGTCTTTGTCTGAACTGACATGCATGAGTTATTTATGAGAGAATATTCAATTATCTAGAGAACACTAGTTGCATGCATGTATGCATTAACTGACTGAACTCACAATTAGTTCCTCAAACTGTTTGGAACTAATATAGATGGACATAACTCAATTAGGTGAGCTAACTAATTACAACTCAAATACAACTCATCCTTATCTCCTTAATTAAGGGATAACTTCCTCAATAAAACGGATAACTGTTGCATGTCTTCACATAGACTTCATGTTTGATTTTCTCCAACTAATTAACTCAAGATGAATTAATTAATTATTTTTCAAAAAGCTGCTAAGACCAAATTCGAATTTTAATTCTCGATTTTAATTTAGGGACTAATTAAAATTGGAATATACCATGAAATGCTATTTATAGCAATGCTATTTTTAGTATTTCTATTTTATCATTCCTTGTTGATATTTTCCACACTGGTATCTGAAATGCTATCTATAGCAATGCTATTTATAGCATTTCTTGTTGCTATTTTCAACATAACCAGAGAAATGAGTGGTATGAAACTATAAACACATGTATAATTAATTATGCCTCATATAAAGGAGGGGGAGAGAGGCATCTAGAAAGATAAAATAAATAAATAATAATGAAGTTTATAAATATGAATCTTGTGTAAGGTTTTCGTTGTGCATACATGAATTTAGTATATACATTTAATCGCATTATGTGAATGAGTGTTTGTGTTAGTATGTATATATTATAAAGATATTTCATTACATTTAATATGTGGACAATTGAGATAATTGAAATATTGGTGTAAAACAATTATTGAATAGTTCATGCATTGTTATGAATGTTGCAATGAAATATTATATCCATGCATGCTCACCATTGTTGATCTATAAACTGCCACGGATATTCCACTCGACAGTTCGTCACAACATATTCGATAAAAATAAACTAAAATGTATACCATCAAGGTTAAATTCCTTTAGATTCCATATTTGTTAATTATTGATTTGTTGTTTATGCATGAAATAAATAAAATGTGGAAAATAGAGAACAACAAAATACAATCGGACAACAACCACAAAAAGCACAAGGATATGCTCTAAGAAATCCTTAGGGGAGAAAATCCAACTAGAAAGTGAGGCTACTCTACTCTTTTTTTTTGGAATGGAAATAATGCAAGTACAAATGAGAATTATTTCTCTATAGAGTCACCTAATACCTATGGCCTAATAGATTGCTATAGAATGCTAACTCACTCTATGATGCTCTCTCACCCCCACTTCTAGTTGCTCTGCTCTACTATGGAACAAGATACCATAAAATAGAATGGAACCCCTTTTGTCCTAGTTGCCCAATAATAACATAGCCCAACAACCAACCAAGGGTTAGGTTTGACTCCTTCAATTATTATCTAAAGTTACTACTTTTACCCTTCTAGAGACTTTTAATAGGCCATATGCAGCTAACCCCATATACATGATTAACAGATGTTGATGTGGCATCCACTCATACGATGGAGGTCAAACATGGTAAGTCAACTTGCGCAAGGCATAACATTGCATATGAACTTCAATTGATGTGTTACCTACACTGTTGGAAAGGTATCTAAATGTACAATAACATCACAAGGTACAAAAGGGAGGTTGAAGAGTTTTACCCCTAAAAAAAAATCATTTAAGGCCTTAAAATGACCTTGGAAGGTTTCAAACCCCAATTCACCAAACTAGCTTCTGCTAATAAAACTACTCTTGCAAACTGATTCCTTTGATTTTTCTACTCTAGAAGCATTAAGATAGATGCAAAATTATAAAATGATCCAATCCAAATTAATTGTTTGGCTAAATGAAATCTCTATCATGGAAGATGGAATTTCATGTAGAAATGTCTTAAATATGGAAATGGGTGCAAGTCCATAATGAATATTGGTTACTACTGCATGTAAGGGTCACATATTATGGGAGGAATCTGTAATGGACCCCACAAGCACACTAAAAATAATAATTCTTGTTGTCTATAACTTTAGTACTCAATTAATACTTCAAGGATTTCTAATTGTATACTTTGTCACTAGCTTATTTACTGATTAATTTTCTCTTTGTAATGGATTAGATCATCCTTTGATCACTAAGTCTTATCATAAAGTTAGTTCCCCTTAAATCCTTATATGTTTGGCTACCCTTATTATTTTGTAAGACACTCTATGATCTATTGTTTACATTAACGTCTCATTGCAATGTAACTGATTTTAACTTCCAAAAAGGGGATCTTTAAATCATCAACATTTCATAGTTTAACAATTTCCTTTTGTGCCCATCGTCAAGCTTATAATTCTCTTAAAGATCTTATACAATGTTTGATCCAAGGTTTGTGTTACATAGTTACTATAGTGAAGCACCATGGAGTTTACTCATCTTCTTTGGTTGTTTAAAAACGTGTTTAACCCTTTTTAATTAAGCTTCATTTGTATATATAAATATTTACTTAATATTCCCATAGTTCATTCCTCTCCATGATACATATTTGATATGTCCTATATTCCAATGTTGAAACTATGGAATGTAATATTATTATCATAAAGTGGTGATTTGAACTAGGGCTTTATCAAATCTTATATTGTTATGTGGTGCCAACATACCATAAGAACTTTCATTGTCATCCAACATTGTTTATTTAGTACTCAAACCATCGTTTAAAACTGATGTGTGTACCTACCTCAATTATGTGGATCCATTCCATTGGTCTAGCACATGGTACCCCACATGGATTCACATGAATACACTTGCTAACACGAGGTTTTCTAATCGACAATTATGGTTTGATGTTTTCGATCCAACAAAGATTATTGTTAGGGTTTGATTTTTGGCCTTATCGACCTTTCCTCCACTGGTTCATTCAGTCATTTTTCCTTGGTGTTTTGATAGAGCTCCACTATGCTCTGCAACGAAGTTATCTCAACCTGCCACGCTCTACTAAATTCAGGTTAATGGTGATTTTTACTCTCCTCCATACTTATTCTCTTCACTTTCGGTAGAGTTACATTGCATATTCTCTTATGCGTTCGGGTAAGTTGGAAAGTATGAATTTTTAACTAGGGTATCCCCACTTTTCCTTCATCATTCATATATATTTTTTGAAACTAATTCTTCATTGGTTCTAATTCATGTTTGTAAGATTGTTAGGTATATTAAAAAGGCTCCCCTTTCTCTCTCTCTGTTGCTAGCGAAAACTTCCTTTACTACTTGATTTTGTAATTCTTCCTTTAAACTCATTACATATGTCGTTTCTCCTCATTCTAATATTCTTTAGGTGTGTGTGTGTGTGTGTGTGTGTGTGTGTGTGTGTTTTGTCTCCTCTATATATAGCCCTCTTTGGGCAATTATTTAATCTCTATTTCGTCTAAGTGCAGGTTCACAATGGAACTATAGTGTGACTTCTGGCTTCTCTTGGTGGAAATTTGCTCTCAACAGAGACACATACAAAGGTTGGTGCTTGTCTAAAGGCTTTACCCTCCTCTCATTTGAATTATTAACTCTTACTCATATTTCTTGGTAATTTCTGATCGATTTACAGGGTAGGGTTTGAATTTTAAAACTCTAGACCAAATGGAATAGTTCAGTTCTGCTTTGGTTAAAACTTTGGCTTATTTATTTTTCCATGGCCATCTATGGTTGGCCATGATGTTAAAAAAAATTCTTATACAGAGATTATTTATTACTCAGGGTTTTAACCCTACAAGAATACATTTGCTTTGAATATCTCTTTTTATTTATCTTATGTTATCTAGTTGTCTCTTGCTCTATTGTTTGTCAAGTTTTGAGTTTCCGTAATAAAAAACCTAACTTTTCATGGCTTGTGTAGCCACTGATAACCCTTGGCTTAAATATTTGGATTATGGTTGTGGTTATAAAATTTGTATTTAGTTAATTTCGTTACATAAAAACTATGTCCATTCATAAGGTTTAAGTCCCTAACTGAACTATGTTTTTATGGCATTTTTATTTGCAACCAATTTAATCACAACTTGTAATTTGTTGCAACGATATGACATGGGTTCTCGAGCATAAATATTCCCTCAAGTAATTTGGGCATTAGAAATTACTTGTTTCTTCAGCCATAATTATTTCTTTATTTTGTTACCAAACCTCAGTTATATTTTGGTTTCTTGGATATTCGCACGTATAATTGAACTTTGGAGAATTTTTAAAGTTTTCCCTTAGTAACCATATTGTGGAGCTTTCCAGTACTTAATGAATTTTTTACTCCTCTTTAGGTCGAGTGTCCCTGAAATTGTGGTTGCTACTTATGATTGTGCTTGACACTTTTGATAAAGACAAAACATCAGGGTTCTATTTCTTTTAATACTTTGCAGAATGTTTCCTAAATTAAATTTATATTTTAAAGGCATTCAACTGTAAAAAGAATAACCATGACCAAAAGCCTTCGATCAGATTATACTATTATTGTGACTTAGGTCCTCTCGACCAATTTTGGATCCACTGTATATTCTCTTATGAAACCATCGATGTTATTCCCTTATGTTGTTGTTTTAAAATATTGCTACAGAAGTTTGTGCTTTCTTTCTTTAAATACCATTCTCAGAAATTTCTATATATGCTTACAATTATTTTCTTGTATACTTAATGAAATTTTGGGGTTAATAGTTATACGTTAACTATACCCACTATTATAATTATTTATCGTTTGTCCTAAATTTTATAGGTTAACTACCTTTCCTCTTTGTTTCATTTACATTTTGGCCTAGAATTTTCAAAGGTTTCCAGTAGAGAATTATGTCAATCTCTTAGAATTTGCTTAGACAATGTTATTGTCCAAATATTTTTTAGTTAGAATTTATTTCACCTAATGTCGTGGCTCAACCTTTGTTCTTTTCTAATATTTTAGGTCATTTTGACCTTAAATATAATTATGTTAGTTATATGTTTATAAAATCTTACCCTAATTGTATCTCCATATGAAAATCAAATGCTTACTCCATACTTCATATAATTGATTCAAAGTTTTTCTAAGATATATCACTCTCAGCTCTAGTACCTTTACATAAATACTAGTATTTAATTTTAATTATTGTCTTTGCATGCAAAAGTAATTTCTACTCCAAGATTAATTAAACAATAAGCAAATACATGTTCTTCACTTAATGACTTGCATCATTATGTTTACTACTTTATATATGCATGAAATAATTTATCATTTCAAATACTAAAAGCAACTAAAGTCTATCTTTTCTTTTTATTTGCATGCACATACAAAAATTATACAAATTGTAATAAAGGTACTACTACTCCAGTTATTAAACATAATTTACCAACAAGTGTCAAGTACTTAAGAAACAAGTTACTAAAAATACCGACTTCTCAATAACTCTATAAAAATAAGTTTGGAGTTGCAGTGCTCCTCCCAACATTGACCCCTACTCTTGGATGAGCCCCCCGAGATTTGAATGGACTACCAAGACTAGCATACAACTCTATTTTTTTTTCCTTTCTTCTGTTTCCCTTCCTGTCCACTGTACCTCCTCTACATTGGCTATGCACCATGTGAGTCTAACTACATTATAAGACAGGAGGACCCTTTTTTTCAAGATTCTATTGGTAGTTGGTAACTACCTCCTCCCCTATCCTTTATGCGGTAGGTTGTTACTTGCTCATTAATGAGCTCCACTTCCCCAACTTCCTAAGACAACATCCTGTCTTTTTGGTGAAGTTATTGGTCAATAAATTCTCCATCATCAAGTAATCTAATCCTCAAATTAGATGCCTATGTATTAATTCCAAGGGTTAATGAATTCAGCCATTAGCTTGCAGTCCATAGTTTTCTCTTTAGCCATTTGCAACCTCAAAATTTGTTTCCATATTTTAATTAATAACTTAACAAAATATATTTACATAAAGTAACTTATTAGTAACACAACACTGATATATCGGTTCCAATTAAGTCTTAAAATATGAACATCAAGTACACTTGACTCATATACAATATTCACAAATAAACACTAAGTCAGGGGATGTCACAAAATCTCGTAGTTGCTAATTCTAGTTTTTGAATGAAACATATTTAAATTGTTTATTGAAACTTTTACTGTGTGATTTGCAATTGAGATCTAAGACATTTAATAAGGTATTACAGACTCATGTGCTTGTATGTGCCTATGTTATTTTATGCAATGGATTGATAGGATTGTGAAATACACAGACAATGAAGCAGTAAACAAAACATAATAGACAACACATAACACAACAAATTTAATGAGGAGTTCACCCAATACTCCTGGGCTACATCTCCTGGTCCAGCCTTTAGTGGTGGCCTTTCTATTATGTCTTCAAAACAGAGTTTTACAACAGTGAGTTCAATTTGAGACTCACACACAATAGATACAATAGTAAGAGTTTTGCTTGAACCTCTCAAGCCTCCTGAGTATTCTCATTCACTCTCTGTCTCTGTCTATGCTATGTATCGGCGTTGCCTGCTCTGTCTTCTATTTTTCCATGGCTTTAAAGCCGAACTGCGCTGCCTATTCGTTTTAACTTCTCGGCTTTCTGTCTCCCCAACCTCTGTCCGCTCAAACCACTTTCTAAGCGTTAGCAATCATTGCTAAACGCTTCCAAGGATGGTGGCCACTTGCACTGTAACGGAATAGGTCATCAATTCTTTGAAATCCTTTGGAATGCCAAAAAGATCGTTTTCTGTTTTACACAGAGAAACGCTACAACACTGTGAAATTCCGCCAAACACTGCTCATTTCAGGCTTCAAAAGTCCTTAAACATGGTCTATTCCTCTATTGGGTCTGTCCTCATCGCTATCGCAAGTCACTTCGGCCTTGCTCCTTTGTATTTTTAAAAATACGTTAAAACTGTGAAAACAATGTAAAAACATGGCTTTGGCGGATCTGAAATATTATATATTTTCATTCTTGAACCCCTTCGGGTTTGGGTTTTATCACATCAACACTGTTTCTTTATATTTCGTTAAATAACGAAATATGCGAAATTACATTAACAAATGCCTTTCGGCAGATCTCAAACCTTATGCAACAATGTTTATATTTGTTATCGCGTCTGGCTGATCGCATCATACATATATATGTGCATAGGTCCACCCTTATATATGGCTCTAATGCGACTTTGCGACACGACTTGTCGCAGTCGCAAGTCGCATGGGCCCGGGGTCGTGGTGAGTGCTGCTATTGAAATCTGCCGATGCGGTATGGTGGTGCAAGGTGGGCTGTCGATCTGCGTGCTTGATCGATGGTCCTCGTTGACCCCGCCGCACCGATATCGCAACATACATATGGTCTCCGCCGATATCCGCTGATTGCGATTCACCGAACAGATCTAGACTGTTGATCGGCCAGATCTGACAACTACTGTGTATTCATTGTTTTGCCTCCGATACTCTGTTTTTTCACAATTTTCTCTTTTTTTTTGCCTCCCGATAGTGTTTTTCCGCCATTCTGAAAGGTTTTCTCATGCGATTTTCTTTAGTCTTTTAAACGATTTTAAAAGATTTCAAGACTTAGAGAGTGTTCTTGGATCCATTTGGATCACTGTGATATCTCATTATAGCTATATATGCATGATACAAGTGAGATGATGGATCTAGCTAGTAGGGATAGATGATGGTTTCTATAATCTAGAAAACATAGGGGGGATGTTATTGTGATGACACTAGAATTTTGTGTTATGCCTCGACAGCCTTAAAATATAGTGTAATATAGTGTTGAATGATGTTCATAGGAGCATTGATGGCCCATAAAAGGTTTATTATAATGATTGATAGGGATCAAAAGGGGTGTTGCATATACTCTATGACCCATGCAATGAGCATCCATTTGAATGTCAAGGAGTTGAAAAACCATGAAGGTTTAAGGAGAATGGAAAAGGAATAAAATACCCCACTCCCTTAATAAGGCTACATAGGGGGATAGGTACATTACATGTAACATAGTGGGAAGAATTAGAGGATAAAATTGAAAAGTATATAAGAATATCCATATCTATTTTGACTTACTTAATTTGTAGACATATAAGATGAGGTTACTTCAAATAATGTATATTTCCTTAACAAAAAGGGCTAAATATTAATGCTTTATGCAAGGCAAGGATGAAGGGTCGTTCCAAATAATCACAGGGTGTTTCAAAGTAATTTTTGATGAATAAGGTACTTGGGCCTTGGCCTTTGGCCCATTCCATGGATACCTAGAGATATATCACATGATTTGGAATCTATCTGTCTATAATAAATCTCATTTTCTCTAACTCGATGATTTCAACATGATAATTTTTAACCTAAAGGTGTACTTCCCTACTTGATCCTATTATGCTAATTTTGATTAGTGCTTAATTAACCTTAAAATATTGACTTATAATTATTAAGTAATATTGATATATACCTATATTTGTGAATCTATAATTTTATTTTACTGACATGATTTATTTATTTAAATTTATTTAATTATTAACCAATCCCCAAGGTTTTCCAAGTTGTCTTCTCTAATTTATTTCTAAATTAAATATTAATATTTCAATTACCAAGGTTTTCCAAGTTGTCTTCTCCAATTTATTTCTGAATTAAATATTAATAATTCAATTACCAAGGTTTTCCAAGTTGTCTTCTCCAATTTATTTCTAAATTAAATATTAATATTTCAATTCCCAAGGCTTTCCAAGTTGTTTTCTCCTCTTTGTTTATGAATTAAATATTAATATTTCAATTCCCAAGGTTTTCCAAGTTGTCTTCTCAAATTTATTTTTGGATATATGGTAAGGAAAGTCAAGGTCATTAAATTAAAAGGACGGGGGGCTATTCATGGCATTAATGGTAGGTGGCTGAGGTGGATGAGAGGGAGAGACATAAAGGGAAGGAGGATGAGAGGACAAGGGGGAGATCCTTGTTCTTTATTTTTGCATTGGAGGGATTTATTTTAGGAGGATGAATGCGAAGGAGAATAGGAGAGAGAATGAAGAGAAAAGTGAGAGAACCCAAACTTGGATCTATTGGAGAGTATTGGTTCTTACTTGGACACACTACAACTGGTTGGACTTGAGCTCAGAGGGCTAGGGAACCTGTGGAGGTTCCCTAGACTAGGAAATCATTATTATTTGGTTGGGAGGTAAATTCAGTTTGGTAGCCCAACAAGAGCATCCCAACAACGTCACCAGATCAGGTATTTTTCCATTTGTGGTTTTATTTATGTAAATTGTTGTATATCAAATTCTTTACATGTTTAATACATCGTAAATCAAATTTTATTTGTAAGTGACTATCAAATAATTGTTGAGTTATAAACATGTTATTTTCCTCCTTATTGTGATTAAATTAAATGATAAATTGGGTTTTAGTTAGAAGACTCAGGTTGGGTCCTCACATGTGGTATCAGAGCTCAGTTCAAAACCTGGACCCTAAACCCACCAAAATTTAAACACCATCAAATAACATTCTATAAAAACTCGTACTTGTGGTTATGAATGAATTGGATATGGTTTTCCTCTTCTTCACCTTTATCTAGTAAGAATTATTATGTAATTTGGGAACCCTAGTCTATTATACTGAAAACATTTTAAAGCATTATACCTCTTTAAACACATATGTTCTAAAAACAATGTAATTTCAACACTTTTGGTGATTGTAGTGCGAGGCCTCCTTAAAATTTTGGATAAACCCACCAGCCAAAAAAATTCAAGTTCAACCTCGCCATGGTAAAGAAGTGGCTAAAAACTGTAACAAATATAGAGCGTTCCATCCATTTTTCCCAAAGGCAAACAACCAAGGCGTTGCAGTGCATTCTAAAGAGAGACTTGAAGTGGAGGGCAATTGGATCTATAAAATCTCTAGCCTACAATCTGAATGTTAACAAGAGGGTCACCTTTTCTTCTTTCAAGACCTAAAATATAAGTTATGTTTTGGAGTTAACTCATTCATTTCTGCCCTTTTGAGATTTATCATCAAACTCAGCCAGATCATGATATATTAGAATAAAGCTGTTAAGGTGATTATAAATTGATTGATCACCCATGTATACTTTTATCTATTGGCTCTTTAATGAATTGTCACTGTGATTGAGCGAAGCTTAACACAATGGAGTCATTCTTAGATAGATTGAAATTATAGATATATTTGAGCTGTTGAAACTCAAAAGTTGTACGTAACTCCATACTTATTAGGAACTGACTCAATGGAGTCATTTTTGGATAGACTGAGATTTAATATCACGATAGTAAGATTCAACTATGTTGGCATGTATGGGAATTTGACAATAGCAAATTAGTTGATTTTTCTTGTACAATATGCATACAATATGGCTAATGTTTCCGATTTATTGGGTGTCCTTGAGGCTAATTTTTTTCTAAAATTTAGAACAAAATGCATATTTTCGGAGTTTGGCATTCTTCGAAAAGCTAGAAAACGATGCAATGCATATTAGAGCCATACTGTATTTTTTCTCATTGGTTATGTTTTCTATATTGAATCACATTCAAATTAGTGTTAAAGTTCAAATCTTAGTTGGGTTACTGATCTAAATCCCAACAACAATACCATTCAGAGTAGGATATGTCCCTCATGATGGGTTGCCACATAATCTAGCAAGTTGCAACTGTGGAATGATGGCAACAGAAGATGGTTTTATGTGCTTTTAGGATTGATCATGAAATTCATTGCCACACCCTGCATGTCGTGGCATGTAGAACATTGTTCCAGAAGTTATTTTGAATTTGTAGCATATCTTTACAACCTTAATTATGATTTCATTATCATAGATCCTGAAATCTTGTGGTTTCGGTAATTTTTTTGGAAAATAACTAAATAATTGTATATGTAACATGATTAGAGCGCAAATCTCATGAAATGTCACTCCATTGGGTCTTCATACGTGAAGGTCACATGGTGAACCGACTCTTAGTGTGGCATAGATAAGTTCTACTTCATTAACCACCTAGAAAATCTTCAAAATGGTGGTTTTGCAAAGACAAATAAAAATTCCAATATGTCATCATGGGTTTCAACATGTGAATCAGGATGGTCAAGTGCTTTATCACTACCATTTCAGCAGCCTTATTTTCATGATTCCAACGAAATACCTACTAGAACTGCAAATTTGGAGCCATGTTGTGAAGTATTTTCTATCCTCCTAGCTTGACCTGCACGATTCCATGTCCTTTTGGCACTTACTATCGAAAAGCCAGGCTAAATATTTCCACCGGATATGTGACTCGCATTGGTGAAGATATGACTACCCTTGCCACTTGTAAAGAACAATCACATGTATGAAGCAATAGATCTATGGGGTGATGTTTGAGCACAACAAAAGTTTTATGCCCATCTAGATCTATTGTCCAACTACTACCCAAATTTTATCTTGTAGCAACATTATTGCAGACTGGGCACTACTTTAGAGAAATATGCTATCCACCGACATCATGTTATCCAAATATGGTCAACCAAGACATTCGAGCCTATGGAATCATGCTTATTGTTGTGATTATAATTATGCTTTTTCTCATCTATAGTTGTTCTGATCATGTTCTTCTCATTCTTGAAAGAAGAAGAGCCAAATCTAGTGAAGCAATAACTTTTTCGGAAAGAGCGAGGACACAAGAAATTGAGCAATGGACATTAGTGAGAGAAGTTGAAGTGCTAAGGAAAATAATCCTTCAAAGATTGTTCAATGGTAATTTTTCACACAATAAATTTATTAAGCCAATATAAGAACAAGAGATGTTAGCTTTTGGTACACTCTTCTTCGATGATGCGCCTACATTTTCGTTGTCAACGGAGATGGTAGCTAGAATAGTATTAACAAAATAGAGATGGATAGATTGATAAATATTAAAATATATGATTAAAATAAACAAAGAAAAATCCATAAATGTAATATTCTTAGATAATCATAAATACCTATCATATCATTGTTGGCTTATTGTAGCCTTTATATCATTCACTGTACCAACTACTTTAAGTCACTAATGCATTCGATCATGAGAGGAGTTGGATCAAAGTAAAATAAGATGGACAAAAACTGCCAATGGATTTGATGGTGAGATGAGGGTTTAGAAAGCTAAAGGAAATGGAAGAAAAGGAAGGTAAAGTATATTTATATAAAGAGTAGAAGTGGGAAAAGAAATCGAAGGGATCTGCCAAAATTCCAAAAGCATAGGTTTCAGCACAACGGAGAGAGTGAAACCAGAGTCTTTGAATTAGATCCATGGCCGAGACCTACCCTTATAAGTGTTGGAAAATGTAACTAGGTTCGGTCTTCATAAATATGAAATATATTGATAATGAGATTGTATTTCAGATTAATCACATTACTAAGTTTTGGTATATGTTTCGAAGCTTTGTCCTAAGGATGAACCACATTAGTCAGTTCGAAACGTCTACCAAAACTCAGTAATGTGATTTATCTGAAAGACAATCTCATTATCAATATGGATCAAAAAAGTCTAAGAGCTAACATGAAATATACTATTGATTCTTGTATATTGTAAAAAGAAAGAAAAATTATTGTTGTTGTTGTAGCATGGGTTTCATGCTCATGGTTAATTTATTTATTGGTCAAGCACACATTGAGTGCTTCTAGGGTTTGTCATAAAGTCAAGAAGTCAATTGAGTTATTGTCATATATGAAAGACCATATTGGGCATATTGTATCATGTAAAGATAATTCATGTAATTAAAAAGGAGTCAAATTTTCTCCTCCAAGACCAAGTTAGCCTTCAGTGACAAGTCAGCCTAGCTGTGACCAGTCGACCTCATGATGACTTTTTGGCTCCAAAGGAATGGCTATATATACTAGGTATTTTACTTTATTGGAAGTGAATCCATCAAGTTCAATCAAGACAAGAAAAAGACATAAAAGACAAGCAAAGAAGAAGAGGAATAAAGGAAGGAAGAGCGAAGCATTTAAGGATTGTTTTTGGGTCACCTTCATCTCACTTGTGTGAGTAACCCGAAATACTCATTGTCTTCCGCAATATTGACTATCTCAGAGCCTCTAGATCCCAACAAACTTATTTCATTTATGTTAGTTGATCTAATTAATGCAATAACCCATAATAACCCGAAAGCACTGCTTCTCATTATAGTCTCAAATGATATGACCATATAATGCCTGTAATACTCGGTTCTTAATAGAATTATCTTCTTCAGAGCCTTATATATATATATATATATATATATAATGCTCTTCTTTTTCAAAAGCGAACAATAAGCTGAATGAATACTAGTCTCTTCAAGTTGGCTTGTACCTGCCAACCATTTACTAACACTCCTTAACAACAACAAGCAGTACAAGGGCCAACTTGATCAAATTCTTTTGTGCGAACTAATTGTCCATCCATTTCCTGCATCTCCTGCCATTGTGTAAATGTGCAACTGTGCCAAGAAGTTTGAAAAAGTAAGTATCTTAATATATATTATTGGAAATTAAAATTTTAAAATTACCATACGTTTTACACAAAAATTATGAAGTATTGTTTGTGCTTACCATGCCTCTAGTTTATAAGTGGCAGTGATTAGTTTTGGTTTTTGTATTCTATAGCGATGGGGTACTTAGTTCTACACTTTTTGTTTAGTTTTAATCCAACATGTGTAAATTTGTTGATGCTATTGCGTTTTACCTGTTCAAATCAATAACTTTGTATTAATATAGTTTCAAATTTCAATTTTATTCCTTCATGTCCAATTCAAATCAATAACGGAAATGGTTGATTCCTTTGCGTTAATAGAATTTCAATTTTATTCCTACACATCCAACTTTTCATATGCTATTTACTCAGATTTTCCTACTAAAATAAATATTCTTATCAATGAAGTCTTATTTGGGCTTTGTTGATGCTATTGATTTCTAATTGTTCATATTAACATTATTATCCATTCATGAACATCCAAAATGGTACGTCATGTATCAACTTATT